>CAXAMN010006669.1:220349-244436 GCA_963970005.1 Durusdinium trenchii
GGGGGGGGGTCTGAATTGAGCGATCAATTATTAGACCCGGACGTCCCAACACTTGCTTCGCAAGACAAACTCAAGGTATCCCCTAAAGGGCTACCTTTCGTGAATAGAGACCAAATGGAGACGAAATTCAAGGCAGGTCTGAAAAGCCGGATTCCTATCGGAGGTGGTTTTTCTGAATTTATTCACCCAGTGAACGACTTGACTCAGCTAGTCAGCTTGTTTGGTGCTTTCGCTGGTTGCCACTGGTGTCTCCAATCCTGACGTCGACCCAACCCCCGCGGGGAACGGCGGGAGAGAATCGTTGCTCCAGCCTTTCGCCCGAGCGTCCAAGAGAGTTCGCCAGTGCAGGTGGATCATCCGCGGGTCGTCGAACCACATGACCTCGCGGGCGCGGAGGAACCGGAGCGGTTCGGAACGTGCTGCACCTGATGCTGATGGGCCACATGCCGAACGCAAGTCTTGTCGCGCGGGAAGTCTTGTTGACACCCCAAAGAAAAGAAGAATGAAAGTGAATGTATCATCTTGACGTCATAGCGCCATCTACTTGCAGATCACCATCTACTATACCTTGAAGGGCACAGTCTCTCTTAAGTCTTAAGGCCGGTGGCCAAACAGCAGTAGAGCTCGCCCAGCGCAAAGGCGATCTGCGCCAAGGCCTCGGACCGAGCGGACGGAGCCAGCGATTGGTCTGTGGCGATCTGCGCCAAGGGCCTCTGACAGTTGGGGATGGTTCCAAGAATTGGGTAAAACAGATCCAAAGGAGCGAAACTGAGCCATCTACTCATCCGGATGGATCTCTAGGAGCTCAAAGAATCTTCTTTCGCCCATGGATGGATCCATCTACTTGGGCGAAACTTGAAAAGACGAATTGTTCTTCCTCCGAATCTGCTCAAAGGATCCATTTATATAGCCTCCACCTGTTCAAGCACCGTGTCGTCATGCACAGTCCTGAAACCCCAACCAAAACCCTTCGGCCTGGTTCAGTGGGCGGTAGCGGCCCGGAGAGACCTCCATGAGGATGGCGATAGCCGAGGGTTGGCCCAAGCCAAAGCCGAAGCCCACAAAGTAGCGCAAGGGCAGCCTGGACCGAGGTAGGAAGGTTCAGTCAGTTCACTTCGTCGGCTAACTGCGCGCCAGGGAATCATTCTTCTGTAGCTGTAGATGTTCACTCCATGAACACAGTCACTTCATGAAAAACGGCATGAGGGGCAGCCTGGGCTTCATACATGTCATTTACATGTCCACTTTCCAAAGACATATTATGTTGGATCACAGAATGTTCATGAATGTTCTGTAACGACTCCCACACGAACTAAACACTCGGATTCCATGCATGGACATAACTATGTCCTTGGTGGGTGTTGTTCCGCATAGATCTATATATGGGTGACTTGACGTCTTGATTGGGCTTTCTTGTTGGCCCTATATATTGGTGAACTGAGCCTCACCACCTGACATGACCTCCAAAAGAATCAAAAGAGTCAGAAAAGGAATCAATCAAATTGAACTGCCAAGATTTGAAGATCGCACATTGAACAGCCAAAATGAACAGGTTGTCTTCTTTCCGAAGCTCTTCCCTTTCCCTTTGACTCGTTCTTTCCAACAAAATGCTGCTTGTGGTTCAAACCAGTCCTTATGGCTTGTTTTCAAGGTTTATCACTGACCTCCAACTCGCCCACATGACATCCTTTGACCAAGAAGCAGTACCCAAAAGCCGTTGGCCTCAAAACCCGCAGGCTAGCAATTTGGTGGGTCAGAGGTGTCGGGCACTGGCGATAAAAACGCAACAAATACTCTCGGACTCCTAACATGCAAATGGAAAATGCTCTGCCAGGGGCCGGGCAGAGCATGTTCCACTTCCATGTTAGTGAGTCAGTGTGTATCTGGTATGAACAGCTTGTGTCTCATAGTTGCCCCGTGACCGAGGACTGGTACGTTGCTTCCAGAAAATAGATGACCTACGGGAGCCTTCGACAAGGTTGGAAGAAAACATGACATTTGCGGAGTGTTCGGATGGGGGACCTCAGATCGTTGATCTTAAATATTCCCCTCCTTCAGTTACCCAACACGACATGGGACCGCCATATATGCCAATACTCCATGACCCCCGGTCACCCCTGGCTTGATCGGCAGTCCGGCAGTCCCATGGGTCACCTGATCTGATCGGTGCACCTGATCCGGAGCTTTGAAGCATTGTACAACAACTACCACATAGAATTGCCTTCCCCAAAAAAAACACCAGAACAATCGGATTCCGATCGCTTTCCTTAGGTGTCCAACACATATACATGTTCCAAGAGGATTCAATATTGATTCACCCTTCCAAAGCTCTTGGGGTCACTACAACCCACATTCAGGTCACATCGACTCAATCTGCCGGACCGTCACTCTGCCGGCCGAGTGGCCAGTGAGCTTGCAACGCTCAAGAGTGCGATGATGGGGAAGCCTAAGAAGGCAAAAACGGGAGATCGTGAAGCGCACATCTAGACTACCTATAGATCATGTTTGCTTTAAGTGTTTCATTGTGAGTCAGAACTTCACAAGTCCCACGCTAGAAAAAACTAGACACAAATGGGCACAATTCAGCACACACATTAAGCAAACACAGGTCTCAAGGTTAGAACTTGGACTATATATATTTTATAAGGACATGAGACTACACAGTTAAACCTGTAGAGGCCCAGGGATGCCCAGGGATAGAAAAGTGATAAACAAACACATTCCTTTACACACCTATTGCGAAACGCAGGAACGACACGACAGCTATGTACTACGAGTAGTGTAGTGAGGTTGTTGCAGGGGTTGGTGGCCGGGCCTTGCATTCGTATCATGCAGCATCCTTCCTTACCATCCTTACCATGGTCCCTCCAACATCCCTCCAACGCGAGCTTGCTAAAAAACGGCCATCCAGCATAAGGGTCTATCTTCGTTCCAAGCGGGTTACATGCCTGAAGGTACAACCCTCAATCCAATCTCAATCCACGCAACCACCCCCATGAATCTTCCTCCCACATCCAATTCATTATAGAATTCCATAGAATTCCCATATCCATCACCCAAGTGATAACCCTCCGACCTCACCTCACCTCCCTCCTCCTCCCCGAACCCTCCGTCCTCTCCAAACCGCGACCAACGCTCCGCGACCAACGCAGCGAGCGGCTCAGGAGCACGGCGCTCCTGCGGCCAAGGCGATCGCCCACCCAGCCGCTCATCAGGTTTCCCATGAGCACGCCCACGTAGACGGAAGACCTCGGACGTCGGTTGTTGCGGCGGTCGTGGAAGATCTCCTCGACCCACGTCGTGCTCAGACCAGTGAGTGTCACGTGGTGGGACAGAAGACCTTGGGGGGTTGGTGGCTCGGAAGGGCGTCGTGAGGGTCGCATTGGTCGTGCTTCTCATCGAAGTGTGTCAAACAATGGGCCTTAGAAACCAACACATGAACTTGGGTCACCGAAAAAAACATGTGTAGTCGTGGCCTCTCAGGGTGAGGTGACCCATCAGAAATTTTGGGGCTTGCAATGAGACATCACGCACCTTCGAACATCTTCCAAGCTGCCATCAAGGTCTTGGTGTCCACCTAAAACTGTGAAGTCAGCAAGGTTTATGCCGCCCCATTGACCTGTCTGGCACCACCCCAACTGATCGGCAGTCCTATGGCAGTCCCATGGGTCGCGTCAAGGGGAGTCAGTCATGGTGGTTCTCTCTGACAATGATCCAGCATGGTCCAAACCGTTCAGCGTTTGAAGAACAAACACGACCAAACAGTCTACAGGGCGTAGTTGGCTGTAAGCCAACAGCCTACTAGTAAGCAGGGTAGCAGGTTGGATACGGAGGGGGCAAGCATCATGTGTGCTCGTTCGTGAAGCAAAAACCCATCGAGTTGATCCCTGCCCCACTTTCTAACATGCGGCACTCTCCTGAGGTAGTTTTTCAACAAAACTTGTTGAGGTCACACTTGATTGGGGGCACTGAAGATCAACAACTGTCAGTCAGCAGTGTTTCTTTGTACAAGTCACGACACTTCCCCTTCTTAAGGCACAAAAAAACCGCTCAACGAATGTTGAACAAACACCCATGATTCCACGATGCGATTTGTCCATGTTTTTGAGTCACCGCTACCCAAATCCGTCCGAAGCAAAACAGAAACCAAGTAGCAGCAGAACGCCCTGCTGTAGAGGACTTAAATCCCAGTCCGTCGCTAAAATGGTGCTTATGGAACCTCGGGAGACGCTAATGCAACGAACAACCCGAGCGGGACGAATGCACTTGCCAGGTTCCTAATTAGAAGTTCAGTTCACTTCCATTTTGGAGACTTTTGAAGGAACATGAATGGACCCGGGACCTCTGTTCAAGCCATGGGTACGGTACAAACACAATGCAGTACCATCTTTTGAACTTGTGAGTGCTAAACAAATTACGTCATTGAACATCAAAAGATATTCACCCCAAAGCTCCAACTATGCACCCGGCCCTCAACGACATAAAGCTCCCTACCTGCAAAGCATATCGTGAATCTCATTCGCCTTCAAGCCAAGACCTATTAATACTTGGACCTATCCTATTACCAGGGCCCAGTGGATGATGATGGTTCAGTTGCAGGCCTTTCTCAGGTCATAGGGACAAACCCAATACCCAAACACTCCATGGGACTGCCATATATGCCGATCAGTTGGGGGTGGTTGACTGGGGGTCTTTCTGGGGCGGCAGTCCTATGGCAGTCCCATGGGTCGTGTCTGGGATATAAATACAGTATCAGTGTCAGTGTTGGAACCAAAAATGACGCCTAGACATCTGAGCCTGGGGACGAGCAACCACCGACATGACATGACATGACGAGAGTTCGTTCGTCATCCCAAAACGACCAAAACACCACGCAAAAAAATCAAACACCACGGGTGTTAGAATGTATTTAGCAAAGCTATTACCTCTCAAAACCCATCGCCGGTGGTGCTTCGCCGAAAGTGTCCTCACCACACAAGGTCGGTGTATCGAAAGTGTCCTCACTCGAGTCGTTGTGGGTCAGGGAAATGCGGATCTTCAGCCAGGTCGCTAAGCACCAACAATTCGCAGCCATCAGCGAGCCAGGATCCATTCACCAACAAGCCTGCTCGTTCGCCCGAATGGTCCCGACTGGTCCGCAACGTGAAGAATTCGATTCGGTTCCAAGGAACTCAACGACTGGGTTCTGTGATGGTCGTTAACATGTTGTTGTCAGCAACAACGGCCTGCTTTTCTGTGCTTTTTCATGCTGCCAAAGGGCAAGTCAAGATCTGGCTGGGTCCATATCCAAGACTCTCAATGACCTTAGTTTGCAGGATTCAGGGTCCAAGCAAAACCCAATCATTCACCATTCGAACCATTCCCATGAATTCCCCGCCAAGTAAGAAACACATGTCCAATTTCTGCGGGGGGGGAAAGAAAAACCTCTGCTGGGCAATTCCAGGCTGACCTCAGTAATGCTACGTTTCGGTTCTTCAGATTCTTCAGGCATCAGCCAACATGAATCGGCACCACGACATGAATGGAAGGACACGCAGCGAAACGGAACGCTTCGGGCCACTTTGGCTGCGGCGGAAAACCCATGCCAAGACGTTGGATCCATTCCAAGAACTTGTTGAACATGCCAGATTTGACTGGTGTGTTGTAAACTGTAGATCTTGTTTTCATCATGACTTAGAACATTGTATACAATAAAAATATAAAACCATGAACAACCATGAAGCGTTCGATTCAGACTTGTGTCACCATCACATAGATTCCCTACAAATTTACAAATCTCCTACTCCTACCAAATGGATCCAAATGGGGATTCATCACCATTGTCGCACAGATTGCCTACTACATCTCCAACCAGCTGGGGGGATTTTTCTGTGTTCGATGGGCAAATCGGAAGAGACTCTGTGTCAAAACATGTGAAAACCAAAAGGACAGTCATCCAAAAACCGACAGATTCTCTGTAACCAGCCAAAAAGATCCTGAGGTATGGAATACAACGGGCTTTACAAAAGCAAATGACGGTACATGACACTCTTAAAGGTCGACGGCTTGACAACTTAAGTAACTTGCCATGCTGCTGTTGTTGTCGCCAAAAACCAACAGCACCTCTCTCAGTTCATACTAATGTTGACCTTGGCCGCTTCTACAAATGACACATGCTCTTTCTTGCACCCAGTAACATCGCTTTGCTCTCAAAAAAACAGCGTGCGATGCAAAGGATGTGCTGGTCTTCAAATCGCTCACGGCGGGCCTGGAAACTGGTTGAGGTGCCAAAAGAACTGCAAGGACGAGGGCCTCAGAAGAACTCAGCAGCACTGACCAACCCATGGCCGGCGAGCCCACTGGTTGCTGGCAGATTTCAAGCCTCGCCCACTCACTTTGTGGTTAGTTGTGAATGAATTGCAGTGACTGCTGGCTGCACACATCAGTCCACCAATTACCAGATGATGGATTTGCTTGTTGATGGTTGACTGTTTGTACATGCACGTTCCTAAGAGCAAGCGTTTCTTTCGGTCCACGAAATCCTTGACAGGCTCTTGGCTAGATGACAGACTTCAAAACTGCCAAGGAGGAAAGTATATGTCTTACTCGCTGGAATCATGAGCCTTATCTTGGGTCTTGGCGGTCTTGGGTGAGGGTTTGGTTCGGGTCCAAACCCTGCTTCCAGGCAGGTTCCATGATTCAAACTATAGGAAGATTCAATGCTTAAACCGTCTCAAAGGGTCACTCATGGCAACTACTGGCACTGTCGGCTTCCATTCCCCCCTGATGTCACTCCCCCCCGTGTCACGTCACACACACACACACACGCCTGACGCACCGGCATCGCCCTCGCCCTCGCCGTCGCGTCGCTTCTGCCCAGGCACCAGGCCCAGCGCTGCAAAGCTGATCATGGGCCGCGCGACGGTGGCGCCCAGCCTCGTGGCCTGGCGCGTTCGGCGAACTTTCGGCCGTCAGGACCGACTCAGGGCCGACCGAAAGGCGGTGTTTGTGTCTCCAAGATGGGTTTTGGGGTCGAATGTTTGTCAGATGTACAAAACACACAAAAGAAAACAACAATACAGTGCCCTGCTATATAGGTGCTGTGTTTGGAGCGTTCATTGAAAGCGTGCTAGTGGTCATGAAGTGGCACTAAGTTGGGGACAATTTCGATATAAATTGCAGCTCTAGGCTATAGGCGTATGTTTTTCTGTGGAACACACTCATACTCCACACAAAACCTGTTCTTTAGTTCCCTTCTGTTCCCGAAGAGTTCACTCGTTTCATGACGCTCGAGATCCGTTCGAGTTCCGTTCGAGTTCCTCAGTCAACCACTTTTACGCACCACTCCGGGCACCGGTTCTTCGCCTCCAGTCGATACAAATCACATGTCTACCATCCCTCCAGTCGGTCCGAAATGCACGTGGCTTGGATGCACCGAACCTCCGCTCCGCTCGTCCCGCGAACTGCGTCCCGCTGGACCGCATCGCACATGGCAGCATCGACCGCGTTGGAACCAACGAGATCCAGTTCAACGTTCTGCGTTGGACCGCAGCGGACCGTGGGTTCTAAAGCGGTTCCGAAGGTCCTGTGGCTAAGTTGTGTACGATTTGGGCGACCCATTGTTTCATTCCGGTGATATTCGTCCGTTCCTTTTCCGAGGGCATGATCCAGTTTAAGTATAATGTTGTGTCACGTCTCATTCTATGAAGGCCTGTCCATGTTGGTTGGCGGTTTCTGGCCAAAAGCTGACTCATGTCAAAGGGTAGGACATGTGATACTGGGTGTCTTCCATGTCATGCAGGGGCATGCTGTTCAACTCTCTCATCTGGGTGTCCCAATGCCGCCCTGAATTGCGCAGCAAGCTGAGCATCAAGAACACGCGCGCGATTGTGGAAAACAATCCAGATGTGTTTCTCAGGTGATTCGGTTCCACATGGTTTCATCGTTTTTGCACAAGGTGTCCAACCTTGCCAGCATGATGATGATTGTGTTTCTTGTCTTTTTAGTGGCTTGGTGTGGCTCAGGATGTGCAACCGAGAAACATCAGCAACATGTCCTGGATTTGGCACACAAAAACCTGAGAAGGTAGTGACACAAGCCAGCCAGCCCCGACACCTACATCCGTCTCGTCATCCAACCCCCTCTCCCAATCTCTCCCGCATGTCTTTTCTCTTTGAATTATTTGTTTGCCTTTCACCGTGTCTTGGCTGCATGTACTTCCCAATCTCTTACCTTCTACTACTATTTATATAAATAACATCTATATACTTCTCTTTCTAATCATATCTAACCTAACCACTTTTTAACTCTCTCAACGATACCAGGACCGATGCAAACGATCAACAATCAACAATCAACACCTCGGCCCGAGTCCCACCTAAACATCGCCCGGCTTTGATTCCCCCGTTAAACCCAAGTCCTTTGGGTTGATGCGTTCCCAGTCCTTTTGGGCCACTGTCTAAAACCTTTACTTCAATGGTGATTGGTTGATCGTCGTGGCTTTCTGACCAAACATCCACGTGGCATGCGGCATGTAGAGACTCTTGATTAACACCCTCATGTGGATTGAAAAAGCCTCTTCATATGGAAGGATCCATGACTCAAGAGATCTATGTTATAAACTCTCTCTCTCTCTCTCTGACCGCTCTCTCCGTCCGACCGCGGCAACACCTCCGTTGCGACTGTGTGCGGTTTTTCTTGGCCGCAGGGAGGGGGGTCCCTATGGTTCAGACTCAGAGCGCGTGAAACGCTTCTGTCGTCTCCTGCGCGCAAAAGACCGAAAACGTGGACGGAGAGACGAGGTATGAATAGGGTTGGGAGACTGTAGACCTGATTCATAGCACTACCACCATGTCTCCGGGAGTGCTCTCAGCACCACGAAATGACTCAGCTGAAAGAGACTCTCTTGTTTTTTTTTCAGCACTCTTCTGCTTGGGAACACTTGTTCTAGAGCGGAGGGCACCGATTTACTTATAACTGGTTCTTTGGATTGCCGCCCATTCTGGTCGATCTCCAGCGTCCACGTAGAGGGAGACCATCTCGTGGATTTATTGGAAAAGAAAAACATGTCGATTTGTTCCAGGAGACAATATGGATACGATTGATAATGATAATGAGATAGATATCGATAGTATACAAATGTATATAGAGTTCTAGAGTATATACTTGCAGGCATGTACTTAGAACATATTATATAGAAGGTCGGCGTTGTTCTTACCCATACACTTAGAACATATTTACCCCGGGGTGTTTTTTTCTTTTTCTAATTGTGTTCTAAGTCTTTGTCTGACAGTATACAGGTCAACTCGCGTTTTTGAGTCACATCAAAGCGCCATCCGCACCATCCTCACAATCCTCCAAGTGGGACAGCTCTACGCTCCGCGAGCCGCTCCCACTCCGTCCCCCCCCTCCGCTCCTCCCCCGCCTCCTCCAGGAGTGAGGGGACTCGTCCCAAGCACAAGCTTTCAGCATGTCCTTGCGGGTGACCGGCGACGACCTGAGGAAGTTGTGAGCTGCGAGCTGCGGGACTGGCGGTTTTGTGGGGCGTCCCGTGGGAATCCAAGAAGCGCAAAGCGCCCCAAAGTGCTGGATGTTTCAGTGTCTATCCTCTGTTCAAAAACATCAGAAGAAAGATGTCCGGAGTCCAAAGTGGGTGTGAATGCAATAACTTATTATACCTTCATCGTGCAAATGAACCGTGTTTTCACCAGCTCTTGCTTAGTGTTTTCAATGCTTTTCCACCTCTTAGAGAAATGGGTGTTGAAAGTCTATCTCCAACACGACTAATGCCTAATGGGACTGGCATATATTAAGTATATACGACCCCAGATGATCCGAAATGCGGGTCGGGTCTAGGCTACAACTACAGGGCCAAGAAGGTTAGGGCAGGCCTCTTTGGTGAAAAACAACTTAAAGAACCAGCTCCAAATCAACGGACATCTCCAGCCCTTGAGGACTTGGTCTCAAACATGGAAATGATTCTTCAGAAAAATCGCCTGTGAGTCCCTATTTCTTCGACAGTATAGACTGAATAAGTAACAGTGAGATCGGGAAAAAAAAAATCCCCAGCATTCACTTGTCTTGTCCAGTATACCGAAAAATCAGAAAACAAGGGGGAACGCTTACGTGGATCCCATTTAGAATTGGTCGAAGCGGGGAGTGGCATGCCACCTAGGTGACCTACACTGTAACCTGTATACTAGCCCTGTTTAATAGTACACTGAATACGAAACTCGAAAAGCCACTTAAAAATCTATACCCAATCGGGGAATCACCTTTGACATTGACCCTCAAACAAAGTTTTAAGAATATATAAAGAACTAAACAAACACATCATTGATGCTACTTGGACAACTTGGACACCACTTCCTCAGGGCTGATAACCATCTGTTTCACCCGCCCACCACCGGTGTTTCTGCGGTTCCGCGCCCGGTGATGCACAGATCTTTCCGCTCGAAGAGGTCCGCAAAGGCCTAGCGGACCGGTGAGGCGCGCCGGGCACCAGGGGGACGAGCGGCACATGGGGATGGGAACATGGCCATGGTTACTAGTAGCGATGGCCTGGCCTCCACCTAGATCCACCTAGTAGCTTCTAGTATTGATTTCCCCTTCTATTGCTTGATGAATCCTTGTCCAGGGCAGGGAATGTTGTTCATCTGCAAAACTTCATCAATTGGTTCTTTGAATGTTCTTGATTTAACCAGCAACAGCTTTTGAGTCGTTCTAAATTAAAACAGCCGCTTGTGATTCATCAATTCATCATAATCATCATATCAACTTGCTCATATCTGTTGCTGCAAACATGATGACGCTTTTTGTTGCTCGTCGTCTCGTGCCCCCGTGATGCCACCATCCTCCAGTGCTTTTGAGGCCAGGAATGGAGGGACCGGGAGGTGGGCGCTGTACCACCGTGGGTGCTTTTCTGTCGTCCAGTCGCACCTCGAAGCTGATCTCCCCCTTGCTGTTCAGTGTCACTTTGGACTCTTTCCTTGGCAAAGGACACAACAAAAAAAAACACGTCAGACCGTCCGTCCCTCGTCGAGTCGAGCACTCTCCGAGTCATTGTAACATGGACGAGAAATGCATGGTCTTCCAGGGGCAGCTTTTCCATTGCGATGATTATTTGAGGGAGTGTAGACAAAGATCTCGAACTGGTACGTTGAATCATATACGATTGCACGAGATCGCACGAGTCTGGCAAGGGCCCCTTGCTCATCGAGCTGCACACCAAAGGTGAGCGTCTGTGACGTGACGTGAGCCTTGCATGAAACGTCAGGAGACTGTGTTGTTTGCCCAGGACCCATGTTAGCTGTGGGCGATCATCTGTGGACCAAGGCCAGCCCTCTGTATCCTGCTGTACACCACCTACAATGGAGATGATATTATATCACACTGCTGTAGACTCTATAGACTCTAGACATTTCGTTTTAAGGTCTTTAAGTAATCCATCTGTACAAGATCAGAGCTGCTCACTTCAAGGACCCTGATACACTGGAAGGATTTCTAGAGCTGATGATTTGGCTTCGAGAGCTGGGAACAACCCATGCCTTTATCTTTTCCTCCGCAACAAGTCTTAGTGAACACAAAGAAACAATGAGTTTGCATGTGGTGCACAGCGAGAATACCAATTGCGCCAAAATCACAGCCGCATCACCCACAACCATACCAAGCCATACGGGCAAGCCAGGGCCAAGTTTTGATCAGAAACTCCACCAATCACATCCGGTTCGGGATCGGTTTTGAATCGGGCGAACTCCGCCCAGATCGACCCAGTTCTGCTCCTTCCGCCCAAGCGACAGAAACTCCTCCGCCGCGGTGGCGTCCTCCACGGTTTCTGCCACCACTCGCTGCACCTGCAAAACGACCACCGAGTCTGAACGTCGTCCCGTGCGACGTGCGACGTGGAAATAAGACACATCCATACACACTCGGGTGGGCCAACCAGGGCAAAGCACTTGCCTGGAACCTGATCCATCCTTCTCCCACCATCCACCGTTGTTCCGAAGCGCCTCAGAGACACTGATGGTGCCCGAAGCATCCCGGTCAATGCGGTTGAAGATCTTCCGAAGCGCCTCCCGCCTGCCGAGCCATGCCGAGCTCGGCGGGTGGTGTTCCGCGCTGAAAATAAAGGAGACCGCCGTGTGGTTGGGGGAAAAAGGGTCGTGCGCCTCTGAAATAATGTCAAACCCTGGCAAAATCGGATTTGCTCATGGAGCTTTCTGCGTGTCACAGTGCCATGGTGCGGATCGGTGACCGGTGGGACACCGTTGCCGGCGGTGGTGTCCTCCGGTGTCACACGGTGTTCGGTTTCGAAGCTTGCGGCGTGGGAGAAGCTTGACAGCACGGACGTCCGGTTTTCACTGCTGAATTCTGAATCGAAGACCGAACAGACCGAAGGCTGACTTGTGCGACGAAAGTAGGGAATGAGGGTGGCTGGATCCCAGAATCTCTATTGGGGGCGAAACTTCCCTCATTCCCTACGAGTCGCACTTTCGTCGCACCAGTCAGCCTTCGGCAGTCGAAAGCAACGCGATGTGATTGACATTGTTCACACTGCAGCGATCAACGCTTCCGATGCAGAGCCAAGGTCCTCCAAGACCGGATGCATCAAG
This sequence comes from Durusdinium trenchii, assembly GCA_963970005.1. Lineage (NCBI taxonomy): Eukaryota > Dinophyceae > Suessiales > Symbiodiniaceae > Durusdinium > Durusdinium trenchii. Next base: position 232,940 of record CAXAMN010006669.1, read on the forward strand.
GACCTCTCATCCCCCAAACAGCGCTTAAGGTTCAACATCACAAAATCACGAAAACCATGTTCTATCATGTTCCAACATGTTCCAACTTCCAAAGCCTCCCAAGCCGCTTTTGCTGTCTGTCCTAACTGACTATGGCTATGCCCCTATACATATGACTATGCCCCACTCATCTGTTCCCCTTCCACCCGACACCCCACGCGACCGCGACCTCCAGCGGCCGCGCATGTTCACCGTGGCAGCGAGGAAGTCCTGAGACGTGGCAGCAAGTCCAGACATGACATACGGCCGGCATGCCAAAGGCCAGGCCAGGACCCATATATGTCATATTTTATGGTATCCTTCCTCCTCCCTTCCAGGTGAATGGATTCGACTCAACATCATGCAACTCAATAACCATGAAATACCATAAGCTGCGTGGAGAGATCTACATCATTCAAAAGCCTTGAGTTTCTCGACATGGGTGTGGTGTTCTACCATCCAGCTTTTACGGTGCGGTTTGTTAAGTTTTAACCATCTACGACACAAACCAGATAAGACCCTCCCTGCCCAAGCTTTCGAATGTAGAGTCATGTTTCATACGTTTATCTCGTCTCATGCCTTTCCCTGGCCCCAAAAAGCCACAGATTCATCACACAGCTACCAGCGAACTGACCCAGTCACTAACAGCAATCGAACCGAACCCTCCATCAGTTGTCAGTGACCTATCAAACATGTTCCCTCAGCTACATTCTTCTGATCTGGGTAGAATATGGGCACTTCTGTTGAGTCGAACATCAATACCTTGCTCTTGTCGCCCTTGGCCCTGGCTGGAAGGCTGGGTCCTGTTCCTGTTGGTTTCCTCGCTCCGTCATGCCGTCGTATCCAGGTCTGTTCAACTGGCCGGCCCAGGCACGGAATAGTGGACTTCTTCGTCGCCGTTGGCATCCAACATGCTGAAGATCTGTTCAACCTGGCAAACCGTTTGGCGGCCCCTTCTGATCATGAAATGCAGGAAGTGGAATGGAATCCTTTCTGAAACATCCTTTCAGAACCGAAGCTTGAAGCGAAGCTCATCGTCTTAGGTTTGAAGTACTAGGGGGGAAGGTGAACATCCACGAACATCCAATTGTAGAACGAATTCATGTGTGGTATCTGTGGCACCAATGGTACCTACATACCTACTTAATTAGTAGGAGTCGGAGGGGTATTGACATGTATGAGTATGTTGTTCGGCGGCGGCGGAATTGAAGGGTTCTGTTGGGCGCACTCCAAAAACCTTCAAAGCCTTCCCTAGGGATCCAGTCGTACCTTCTCAAGTATTGGAGACACTGAGACATGTAGGTGCCAGGAGTGTCCAGTTGTACCAAGCCTAAGAAGCCCTAGGGCTTGCTCCTTCCATTGGCATGGATCGACATGCCAATCCAACTGGAAAAAATACGTTTATATATCGCTTAATGAACCCACGGCACGCACTCGCGTGACGCGTGAACTCGAAGTTCTCAATCGTTCATAAATATAAAACCTTCACACTTCGCACCAAACAAAAAGAGTTGTGTTTGTTGCTGAGTAGTGAACACATGACAAACAAACAAACAACACGAACTCCTCCGAAATGAGATTTCTGGTACAAACAATGCCGAACCCCCAAACATAGAGACCCGGAACTCTGACATGGAAAGAAGGAATCTGACAGCGGCTCAAACTCGTGGGGAAGGTTTCGCGAAACGCGCCTGTTCCTCCGGGATCTGGTTGGTGGGGCTCAGGTTGGGCGATGTCAGCCTTTCGGGACACGCGTGGTTGAGTCCGTCAGGCGATGGGCAAAACAAGGGGACACATTGGAAGATTGATATTGGTAACCATTCGTAACCATGACGTTCAGAAGTGTGAAAAGGATGAAAACTCAAGGTGAAAAGGATATTGTACATACAGTATATAATCATGTATATATACCTTGAAAACCCAACCTTGCCTTTATTTCTGTCATCGGATGATTTGGAAGCAAAAAAACGGACTCTTTCAAGCAAAAGTGTAATCGGGAGTGAAAAGTGCTATCGTGTCTTCCTGGCAAATTTCAGTGGACACAGATCCACTTCAAATTGACCCTTCACACCTGACACAAACTTGGGCAATATTTTTGTCCAGGTATTTCCGCCTTTTTGTTCCGCTGATTTCCGCCTTTTGGATGGGTATTTCCGCTCTTGTTTTTTGGTGTTTCTTTTGAGCCCGGTGGCTGGGAACCCTTTGGATCCGGTTTCTCATGTAACATGTCTGGAATGTTGTGAAATACCAAAAAGTGTATGTTGGGATCTGTGAAGTTGAGAAAGTGTCATTATTTGCAAAACATTGTTTTTTTCAAAAATGACTAAAGCAATGCACACTTATTATGATTTACTAGGTGTATATATATAATAGCTAATCCTCCCAAGTGTGGCGCTTTCTGACTATCCATGATGGTCTTCAGTCGCACAACATGTTGCATGGGGAAGTCCGAGTTTGCATTCATCCTGGCATGGCCAATCAACGAGGCTGGTTTCTATCCTGGCCACTTGGATGATCGTTCGACCCTTCGGCTTTTCTCATTTCGGTGAACACGGATCGTTCACGATCGTTCTACCCGTTCTACTCTTTTATTTGAACCTGTACCGTTCACGTCTACTGCGTCACAAACAAGGCAACAGTGAGCAAACGCAGCTGAAGTCTGAAATCTTGAAGAAAAAAACATCAACCGAGCATCGGGCAGCGATTTCATCCCAAAGGATCTCCAAAAACATCATCTGATTCACGTTCGCTGCAATCAGTGTGATTCCCAATGAGCTCACCTTTGTTCCCCAAACAGTCAGTGTGGACACACTAGTCACATCTAGTCAGTCACGACGTGGGGTTCTTACGGTTAAGACCATCCCAGCTAGCCAGGGACTGGAATTGATGATTTAGTTATTTAACACTGATTAAAAATGAACAAATATATAAATCCAATGTCACTGAAAGCAGTTGTGTGGCTGTGAGATGGACATCATCTTATACGGTAGGTCTTCAGACCCACCACCGGTCTTTGGGGTGTCTCTGACCCGCTCCGATGATGCGGGCCGGACCTGCGGCCCACCACCATGTCCATCATGCCTTTGGGGCTTCCCTCGGGCCAAGCGGGCAGGTCGTGTCTGACATGATGCCCAGGGTGGTGCCCACACCACCCGAAGAGCGGGTGGTAACACACGGAACGCAACAGAGAAGAACATGGGCGCGGCAACGTGGAGTTCAGCCTCCGCTTTAGAGGATGTCATGGTCTTTTGCAGGGCTCATGTTTCACTTCCACCATGATTCTTTCAGGGCCAGTGAACACCATGCCAGTGAAGTCACGTTCAGTTGACTCAAAGGACAACCAGGCCAAACCGTGGGATCGATCGGATCAGTATGGATCAGTGTGAGATGCTGCTGTACAATATCGTGCAGTAACTGCTATAGATTTATACCCAAGCACTTCATGTATGGCACATATTTACATAATACCCCGGGTCAACCACACCAACTGATGGGTAAATATGCCAGTCCCAAACAGGTCGTGTCTGGGATAAACTTGAGCTCATGCCCCATTTCCACGAACCCTACGGCCTGTTCTGGATCCGAGTCGACCCGCTTCCAGTTCAACTCCCGACTCTGAAAACTGGACACAAAAGCCTCGTAACGATCGACACAAAACAGGTAAGGCCCTTCCATTTGTATGCTAAAACTATGTATGCGAAAGGCTTTTCAGTTATAACATGTTTCAGCTAAGGCTTTGCTATAACTGAAAATACCAGCAAAACGATGTATATAATGCTAAAATCAGGTGAACCAAAACTCCCAGGTGCAAGCCTCTATTCAACTCATCAGCCCGTCCCCGGTTGCTTGGGAAGGCATGGCCAAAAAGCTTATGCCCGACACATGACCTGAAAGAGCTATAGTGAAAACGTTGCCTGGCACGCCCGAACTTCGTGAGGGTGATGAGCCGTGATGAGCTATAACACACAGCATGAAAGAACACACAAACGTCAAAGCGGTCGGACCTGGTCCGATCGATCCTGGTCCTCCCTCAGAGCATCGAATCGAGGACTAAAGCCCGAGGTTTGGTGGTTTGGCTCGGGACTAGGTCCGCCCCGGTCCTACAGGGTCCAAGCATGTCCAAAGCCTCTTAGGGCTCTGAGTCTCTTTCCAGCTCCGATCTCTTTCCAGTCCACCGGCCAGGCTTCCCAGACCGGCGCACGTCGCCGGGCCATGGCGGCCTCCGGTCAGCGCGGTCCGCGCGTTCGGCGCGACGAGGCGATCGACCGGTGTCGATCAAAGGCCCCCCCAAAGAGTCGAATGACATGAGTCGAATGACACGGTTCCTTCGTTTTTTTTGTTGTTCTCGGTTCGTTCCAGGAGCTCGGCCTTTTTTGGTATTGTTCTATTTACAAATAACGGTATACATATAAACATGTTGTTCTAGAGGATTCTTCTATAGAGCGTCTTTTGAAGGAGTCAGTCTGAGTCTTAATAGTGAGACCCAGTTCGGCTCCTTTGGGCCAGGGAGAGTACACACCCATCTATGGGCAGTTGGGGATCTAACCTTCCCAGCATACACGCTCTGGTGATCCGTTCTAACCTTCACATGGCTGCAGGCTGGCGGATGCTGTCTATCGGCTGCAAAAAATCCCCCCAAAGCAACCTCTGGAAGGAATCCATCGTGGGAAGATCCCGGCAAAATCCGCCGCAATATCCACCGCTGAAGTTGTTCATTCGATTTGAAGATCATGAAACAAGAGCACAATTTGTGTTTAATGAACAGGTTTCACAATGCCAAATGGCTGAGGCTGATTCATCAGGAGTTATACAGTTTATGACATGATGTTTTTCATGCCCATCCGGGATCCAGTTGTACCTTCTCAGAAGGCACGACTGGACCCTGAACACCTACATGTCTCAGTGTCTCCTTCTTCACTTCCTGAGGTTCGGTACGACTGGATCCCGGTCCGGGCTGGTTTCCAATTTCCGGTGAAGCTCCGGCCGTTTCGTAGGCCTTCAAGTCGCCCAGCCGGATGGTGCCACGCTCATCCTCAACGTCGGAGTGTCCGACCGGACTGCCGATCAATCGGGGTGGTGGTGCCAGGGGGGTGAGTAGGCATGGCAGTCCCAGACGGCTCGTGTCTGGGCGATTTCGATGATGATTGGAGGGGCACGGATGAGGATGTCGGATCCTGAGATGACTGACTGGAGCAGTCTCATCGGATTCTCCAGAGGTTCATGGGAGAATCTTCCTGAGATGACAACTGGGGATCTTGGATGACTGGAGGGGCCCTGCCCTGATCCCCCAAATGAGGTGCCCCTTCCTATAGTTATGATGCCGCCCTTCTGCGGATTCGTGAAGAAAGGTGAGCTGCTTGTCTGGGCCAAATTAACACTGCAGGTTCTGTAGATTTGACTATATAAAAAGTCCACCAACCAAGGTCTGCTCAACGCTGGAGTGTTGCATGGTGTTGAGCCCAAATCCCCTGGCGAAGACAAATTAAAGCCTGCAAATGCATGCAACATCTACTCATGGTTTCCAGGTGGATTCCATCAAAATCATCGCCTAGGTTTAGCTACCCCAAGAAAATGGTCTAAGAGTTCCCTTTTGAAGCATCATTCAATGACACAACGAAATGGTGTTGCAAATCGGGTGCGGTTCAATTCCACCGAATGTGTCATGCAAAACGTTGGAAATCCTTACATAGTTTTGCATGTTTCTTAATTCTATAGATTGCTTTAACTTGCGCCTTTCTCAAAAACGGAATGGTCACCGTCATCGTTCGCTGCCTTCCTTCACCACCTTTCTTATTGGGCTTGTTGCACCTTGTTACCACCCTCACCACCACCACGGATGACGTGAGGCGCTGGCCGAATCGATTTGAAGAAACAGCTCACCTCAGTTCGCGGCGGAGTTCGGGCCCCAAACCCAAGGAACGGTGTTCCAAAGGGTGAAGTAGAGAGGTTTTGGGGGTTCCTACTGAAGGACCATGGGATACTGCCCTAGGGCTCCTGTCCCATATCCTCAGGTTCGGTGGTTAGACCCCCCTGGCACCCACCCCAACCACCTTCGAAACGGAGGTGGTTGGAGCCCTAGGGCTGATACATACTGATACCATCTGGATAAAAGACCGGTACTAAGACTGGTGGGATTAGTCCTTGGAAAAAAGTACTTTGAAAGGTTTCATCCAACCACCATCGAACTCATAAGAAACCCACCATGCAGGTATCAAGAAATCCAATCCATCACCTGAAGTCTTACTTGATAGAATGAGAATCATACTATACGTACTATCAAAATCTATCAGATCAGCTTTGTTGACTTGCTGTTTCGAGAAAATTACACAACAGGACAACTGGATGATGTTGAGAGACTCTTGGGCTTGCAAAATCTACATCGAAGCTCAATCCCACCAGCTCCGTACCAGCACTTCGAAAGGGGGCTACAGAGGTGATGCTTTTCCGTGGACATCATTCCCGAACTATTCCCCTGATCAATGATCAACCCCTGCAAAACTATTATTGGCAAGCCAAACTATTGGCAAGCCCTCCTTCATTAAACAAAGGAACCACGTGTGGATTTCGAGGTATTTCGAGTGTTGTGGAATTCCAGTGAGGGTGTCACATGTGACCGCAAAAAAAAACCTTTCTTGGTCCAGCTCGCTCGCTCCCCAAAAAGCAGCGAGAAACAGTTTGGTGTCGCTTTGACGATCCAAGTGGCGCATCTCTTTGGCCTCCTCGTTGCCCAGCTCTTGCGCCAAGAGCTGCCTCAGGGACCCGAACCCCTCGACGTGGCCGGCGTTTTGGGCTGAGCTCAGCTGATTGCAGGTGCGGGGCGGCTCTGGCCTAGGCCCAAAGCATTTTGTGTGGAAGCTCTGAACAAACAGGTCTCTCTCCACTGTTTTTTCTCAGGCTCTTGGATGGCCCTTGGCTACTGGAAGTGCAAATCCTTTCAACTACAAGCACAGTGGGTTCAGAGTAGATGTCACAATCCCCCAAAGGCGGTTTGTATATGTTTGTATGGACCCCTTGCAAAGGACATCTTGGGGTGCCAGTGCCATCTACTCTGAAACATTCTGAAACCACTGTACATCTTTGGTTGAATATGGTGAACATGAAGAATTGATCAGAATTGCATAGAATTGCCAAGACCTGACTGAACCCCAAGACCTGATTTCACCAAGGCCACTAAGGCCGCCCGAAAAGGCCCCCTTGAAGGGCCAGGCCGACAAAGGCCCTGGCAACAACAGGCGGTGCAGCTTGGACTGCTGCATGTACCTGCCGCTTTCGCTGAGGACAGTTCGGTAGTAAAACAAAAAAGACCAAGCAGCCGACCGGCGACAAGGGGTGAGCAGAAAAACTCCACCAAGAATGGAGGCTCGTGAGCATTTCGCATCACACAAAAAGAGTTGGTTGAGTCAGAATCACAAATACACCAGCACCCTCCAACAGATCACCAGCGAAAAAACCTGCCGATGCCCAAGAGACGCCGAGTCCCGGGTGGCAACAGGAGTAGGCCCTGCGTGGCCGTGCTTAAAACGCCGCGCGCCAAAACTGGAATAAAAATCATGTTTGTAAATTGATCCAGGAGTTCCAAAGGGTCAACCACTCACTTGCGACGACACTGACCACTAGTTTTTTTACATCACTTGCAACGACAACAGCATCACCAGCATCATGGGTGGGGTGGGGGGTTGGGGGGTGGGGTGGGCGGGGATCTAGTGGAATACCACACCTACATCCTGGGGGGGTGGGTGGGGCCATCAGCACGACACTCAAGCACAAAACAAACCAACAACTTCTCACACTCACCTGCATCCTGGGGGCTGGGGCCATCACCGCGACACTCAAGTACAAACAAACAAACAAACGAACGAACGAACGAACAAACAACCCATACACTCACCTGCATCCTGGGGGGTGGGGGTGGAACCATCACCACGACACTCAACCACAAACAAACAAACAAACAAGCAAGCAAACAAACAACTAACAGTTCACCTACATCCTGGGGGTGGGGGGGCCATCAGCACGACACTCAAGCACAAAACAAAACGGGGCCATTGGGATGAATACGACACTGCCGCTGTCAATCTTACTTTGCAAGAACTTGGCACTACTTGACTTGGACAAATCCAGCACTATACACGGTCCTACTCGGTTCTTACACTTCTTATGGTCTATACCTACTGCGGAAAATCCATGCAACTTCAGACACTTTGACAACTTGCACGACCCTGCAAACAACTCAAACGTTTGCGGCACTTCACCACTCACATTTTCACTTTGTCTGTTGGGGTCGCGCCCTCTGGCGAAAAAGCTTTCTGTACATTCGACGCTGCATCCTGGGGGTTGGGGATCAACACTACACTGAGCCGCAAACAAAGAAACCAGCAATTATGCTCACCTACATCCTGGGGGGTGGGGGGTGAGGCCTTTTTCATGCAATAGCCAGCTTCTTCGAACATCTCCCGAAAGTTTGTAGTGTATGAGAGCTCCTAAGGACTAGACTAGGTTTTGGGCCCAGAGCAAGAGAGGATATTGAATCATGAGGTACAAAGTCATGAGATGGCTTCTGGCAACGCAGAAGGGATCGACAAACCTTAGAATCCACTAAAATATACCGTGTGGTAATCCATTCCTCATGTGGCATGCAGCGTACTCAATCACCCTACAATAGGAAATGGCAATGGGTCAAAACTTTAGTCGCCTGCCAGGGCCGCTTGGGCCTGACGACTTTTGTTAATGGGTCGTTGTTTGGCATGTAAGCTTCTTTGCAATTCTGAACAGTCCTACTGTCCAAGTAACATTAATTTCAACATCAATGTGAAGCGCGTGCTTTTGGTTCATGTGTGCCGAGCTGCTTCTTCCACATTTTGGTGCTTGGATGTTCTCTCTACTCTTGTGGCCATCCCTTCTTGCAGCGATTTCTCTATCCTTGACTCTGCTAGGCACGTTGCCACGGCCGTGAGGCAGGGTGGCAGGGCGATAGCAGAAGATATTTCCAGAGGCATGCTCGATCTTATTTCTAAAGTTTGGGGGGGCACCATACTTATGGATACGCAGTGCTAGTTCCATCCCCAACTATGCTCAACTCCCAGCTCGTGGTGATGGCCCCACCCTCGAGTGTGTAAGATATGCTTTGCTCTTGTGCTGATGGCCCCACCCCCACCCTCCAGGATGCAGGTGGGTGTATGGGTTGTTTGTTTGTTTTTGTACTTGAATGTCGTGGTGGTGAACATCACTATTCTGGAATCAACTCAAGAATGTTCATGGCAATGGAATGGCACACATGTCCCAAGGGTTGTTTACTTGCTTGTCCTGGGCTATAGCGCTGCCCTTGAGCAGCAGCGGGGCTCGAAACCCTGTTGTGGACATCTACATTACCTGGCAGCTGCCTCCCTAGCAAGTCTTGGAGGAGCTGCCTGTGAAACAACTCTTTGTAGCCACACCCTGGCAGTTGCACAGTGCTATATGCCCCTAATGGTGCCACTGGCAAGCACAGGGGCAGCCCATTCCTATCAACCACTGGCACCCAGTCACTCCTGCATGCTAGCAGGTCTTCAGAAGATCCAACAGAGGTCCAGTGGCCCACCACAGGCTCCTCCACCAGCTTCCAAGCCCTCATTGCCACCACCACCTTTTTCTCCCTGGCTTGGATAGGTTGAGCCAATCTACAGAGACCAGGGCAGAATCGAACCCATGCTTCTGGACAAGGGCGCTGTGTAATGCTCAGCTCACAAGTCCATGTGAGCTGTGCTCAAAACGTGTGGCATCTGCCTATGTCGTAAGACTTTCCTTACGCAGCAGCTTACGCCTGGCTTACGCCACCACAATGGCAGCTTACGCGCACACTTTGCACACAAAGGGGCTTACGCAACACTTACGCGAACACAATCTTGCACCCGGCCACAGCGCCAGCTTACGCGCCATCTGTTTTCCAAGCAAAGTAGAGCACACAGCAGGTTTGTTACGTCCGCGGCTGTAGGGCCGTGAGCAGCCAGGATTTCGTAGATGGTCTGGACAATGCTTTGCCTTTGGCACCATTGCAAGTCAGAAAAAGCCTGCTTTTTAGGAGGCATCATGGGCCACCGTCTACAAAAGAGAGGGGGGCTTACGCGCAGCTTACGCGAAGCTTACGCGCGCCTTACGCGTATTACCGACACCAAAACCGATAACTGCATGGTGACATAGTGTGTCTGACAACTGCTGGTAGACTTTATGGCTATGGGAGTTGTTTGTATGGCTATAGGAGTAATGTTTGCATGTGTTGACCAATAAAATCTCTGTCCTGATGCCTATGTTCTGTATATAAATGACTACAGGAACCACAAGAACCCTTCTTTCTGTGGAGCCAATCACCTTCGACCATACCAATTGCCAAGAAAAAGATCCAATGCAAGGCTTCATCAACAAAGGTCTCCATAGAATTTCCAAACATTTCAAGAATACATGTGACATGTACGTTAAATTTCGACTTTCTTACGCGGCTTACGCAAGTTTCATCTCACAAAAAAACGCTTACGCAACCTTACGCACATCAGAGTTTTGCTTACGCGAAGGATTCATATGACAAGCCCACTACTAAACATGAACAGGGAGGTTCTTAGCGCGGCTCATGTGCAGAATATGGAAAACCGGGTTGTTCTTCTTGGTGGATTGGCACCAACAAGCACCAAACTCACGAGGAAACTCGGAAACAGGAGGCCTTCAGCCCGGAACAAGCTGGACCCGTTGACGACGATGCTGCTTTGGCCTCGCGACTTGCGGTTTTGTGAACTGGGATAAACACGTTCCACCTTGCCACCTGGCTTATCTTTCCTGATTATGTTTCACGGACATGGAACTGTCCTTGTCCGTGTGTGTGTGTGATAGCACATAACATCTTCACTAATTGGCACAAGCTCCACAGGCCCCCCGCCATTATTGGGCCTGCGTGCGGCTCGGCTTCTTTGGTTTCATAGAAGCTGCAGGACCTGGCAAGTCGGGCTGGGAAGTTCGAATAATAGGTGGTATGATTCGCGGGTTTGATTCGAGGGTAGGCATGTTCCCCAAACAGTACGCGTGGACTTAGTTGCGGTAGGTGTCAAGGAGGTGTGCTTAGATCGCTGGGGCGCGCGCTTACGGGAAATTCGTATTTACAGTACATCCATGCGTCTCGAAATCGTCGACGCGCATTTCGACTGCGCAGGCTCGCGAAATCTGGGGGCTCGCGGCGGGTGCCTTTAGCGACTACGCTCTCGTTGCGGCGCCGTGCGCATTCTCGCACCTGGTGGTTGCTTTTCGTGGCACGTGCAAGGGAAACCTCGTGCTTTGGTGGTCCAGAGCGGTTTCACGTCGAGATATGCAGACTTTGTGGCAGGCGCAGCACTTTAAATGGCGGTGATCTTCGAGGCGCTCTGATTGTGACAGGTGCAGTGAATCGTGACTTTTGGACATGTGGCTCGCTTGCAGATTTCGTGGCAGGCGCAGCACTTTGTGAACCTCGAAGTGCAGA
>CAXAMN010006669.1:244639-284791 GCA_963970005.1 Durusdinium trenchii
CACTCACTCACTCACTCACTCACTCACTCACTCACTCACTCACTCACCACCACCGCCAACGTCACCACGATCTCCACATTCAGCACCACCATCACCTCTCTGGACACCAATGCGTCTAGATCTCTAGACTTTCGGCTACTGCTACACCTCTAGACCTCACACACACCGTTTGGGGTCTCTTGCAAAGATAATACCTTTTTTGCATGCACTTCCTGATGTAGTGGCTGGAGTTCGACTCACCCTCCTCAAAAAGTAGGTTGAACAGGTGAACTCTTGGCTAGTTTTGTGCCTTCTCAGATGTCCATGAACCAATGACGCATGACGTTTGCAAGCTTGTGATCCACAGAACAAACCTAGGCAACCTCCTTTTCAAGAATTCTGTGGCCATACCGAATCGTACCCGATTCAGGCACTCTTTTCTAGCGCCTAGATGTGGGCCCACTGTTGGAAGTCCAGCCAATCCAACAACACAATTTCAAAGCTGCGAGTCACATATGATGGCCGCTAAAACGACTGCTCATGATCTGAGGCCGCGGAATTTCGGGAAGCCTCTTCCTTCGCGCACTCCTCCCAGAATAGATCACAGTCAAAGCGCCCAGCCGCTTGATAACTTACGCTATGTTGGCTGGCTTTGTTATGTTACTTGAGTTACAGTTTGTGTTACTATGATGCTATGTGATGGCACCTCAAATCATACTCCAGCTTGCGCTTGAAACATGTTAAGGCAAACACCTTGTTGATTTCTGGCTTTGAGGTTTTTTGAAGAAGCATCACGGGTAGTCACTTCAAAGCTTGAGTTGGCTTGGGTGGCGCAGTGCTCTTCCCCCCCCACAAAAGACAGCTTCAGTTCGTATTCTCCGACCGCAGGGCCGAAGGAAGATTGTAGATTCCCATGAGGCCTTGTGCAGTGACAACAAGCGTTATCTGTGCATCTGCCAAAATGGATTCATTTGGGCGCTATCTGGATGGATTCTACGCAGGCCCATCCACTTGCATTGCCTGCGACCATGTGATGAAAAAGGTAAAATCAAGCATAGTCACGGAAGAAGCAGGACGACACGCAGCGAGAGTATACTGGGCCCGTGGCAAGCGCAGCAATACTTTTCGACAGCGTTGGGTTGTCTGCACTGCAGGCAAAAAACACCTCCAGGCCGTTTGTCATGCATCAGAATCTGCTACAAACCATCTGACTTGAAAGTCCTGATTGTATGAACCAGTCGTGTGCAGTGGGACGAGCCTTCAGCTTCTGGGTCGTCCTCGATTGGTTCTTCCTCTGCCCACTCCTGGCATTTCGTGTGAATGATGCTTCTTTGGCTTGTTGAAGATAAGAGGTGAGTTTCATTGCTTGGTTGGGGTTTTCGTGAAGCGCTTTCACCATCAGCTCAGGTGGTGTTTTGAAAGGTTTCGCAGATCTTCGAAGCCCATCAGAACCTTCCCAAACAATCTGCTGCCATGCTTATCATGGATCCGCAAGACCCACCGCGAATCGTTTGGACGGGTCGACATTGTTCCCATGTTCTTCTCAAGAAATCAGAATATCCCACATTGTTCCCATGTTCTTCTCAAAAAAGTCTGATAAGAAAAAGAAAACAAGCAGAAAAGGTAAAGCACACACTCACACCAGTTCCGGAGACCCGCAGGCACCTCCAAGCCTGCGCTATCTCACCTGACTTGACAACAGCCCAAAGGAGCTGGTCGTTGGGACTGCGATCGCCATTGCAGTGCTTATATACGCACATCCAGGGTGGGTGGGATCTAATGGAATACCACTACACTCAAGCGCAAAAAAGAAACCAAATCTTATGCTCCTACATCCTGGGGGGTGGCTGGGGCCATCAGCACGACACTCAAGCACAAAACAAGCCAACAACTTCTCACACTCACCTGCATCCTGGCGGGTTGGGGATCAGCACTACACTGAGCCGCAAACAAAGAAACCAGCTCTTATGCTCACCTACATCCTGGGGGGTGGGGGGTGGGGCCATCGCCACGACACTCAAGCACAAACAAACAAACCATACACTCACCTGCATCCTGGGGGGTGAGCAAACAAAGCATATCTTACACACTCTTACATGCTGGGGGGTGGGGGGTGGGGCAATCACCAAGACACTCAAGCACAAGCCAACAGACAACCCATACACTCACCGGGATCGTGGTGATGGTGGTGATGGTGGCGATGGTGGTGATGGTGGGTGGATGCGGGATCAAGCTGGGAAAGGTCCACAAAGTGTCAAAGCACACAAAGTACTGCACCTGCCACAAAAACAGCGCTACGCACAAAGCATCACCAGCATCATGGGTGTATCATGGGTGTGGTGGGGTGGTGTGTGGTATGAGCAAATCGGCGTCACAAGCGACGAGATGTTCGGCGTCTTCTACGCGAGAGCCTCACCGATGCCCAAAGGGGTGGTGTTTAGTCCTAGCCAGTGAGTGGATAGTGGCGACGTCCTCGCGAGGTAATGGTCTCACATTTTGCACTACACCGACCTGAAGGTTAGTGACTGCCAACTTGGCAACCACTGAGCTTCCTTCGAGACTGGAATCAGGTGAATCAGGTACTGTCACATCCAGACCAAGCCTTGAAACACGCTCCCTCTTCCAAAACCGCTAGCCATCCAAACCCCGGCCACACCCCGGAGACCAGACCATGTAAATTCGCCTGATCTCTCTCCCGAACCCGCGGACTCGGCACCGTGCCGGACTCGTCCGCGCGCAAGGTGGGACGGTCCGTGATCCGGGCCCATTTGGACAGTCTGGGAGGCACCAGGGAGGCAGGAAAGGACTAATTGGACAGCGAGCCGGGCACTGCTTCAAGGCGGAGAGCACGCCCTTGATCCGATGTCCCCCGGCTCGGGCGCGGTCCCAGTCCTGGACGATGGAGTCGTGTGAAGACGCTTTGATCGTTTTCGGAGAACGGAGGGTTGGACTTGGGGAGGTGAAGCAGCCTATAAAGCTTGGAGTTTGACCATGAAGGAGGTGAAGTGGAAGCGAAACACTTATAGATTGGAGGATCGAGCGATAGGTAACTAATGGTAACTATGGCAGGTCCCAATGGCGGAATGGCCGTGGGTAGTTGCATTTGTTCCCCCAAAACTCTGTCTGTCCAGATGAGAATCGGAGGACGACAACACATATCAATATACTTCATTAACTATATGCATGTTTGCAATTATATCTGGATCAAATCATCGAACAATGGTGCGGACGTTTCCAGCGACTATCGAAAACTGTCACACAACATACAACGACTATGACTATCAAAACTCTCAGAAACAATCCAGCGACCATCAACATCTCGAGCACGAATCAGCAAGAAATGAACTATCAACAAAACAGTCGAATACCATCAAATACATGTACGGAGAGCAACATATGGTTTCAAACAAACACACTCATCGATCAAGTCTATAAACAACTATACCTGGAAGCTCGAAAAGCCTGAACAATCAGCCTTTCATAAGCTCATACAGGTACAAGTTAGGGACTACACCAAGTTAAGGCATTCCTTGCACCAAACACTCCATGTCCTGGGTGACATCTTTGGATGCAAGCCAGGGATGGTTCAAGGCTGCAGCCGCCTTGGGGCGCAAGGCAAGGGTCGAACGAAGCCCAAACGGGACACGCGACCCAAGCTGTTTGGGACGGGGGCTGGCTGCAGTCCTGACTCCCGATCAGGCCAGGGGTGGTTGACCAGGGGTCCATGTATGTAAATATGCCAGTGCCTGACAGGTTGTGTCTGGGAAGAATCGTTTCTGCAAAGCAGTTCCAAGCGGTGAACCTTGGTTCCCTCAAAACTGCAATCAGCACATCAGTCGCAATTGATTGAAGGTCCCGGTTTTTGGGGTGCCGGTTGACTTTCTGTAATGAACAGCAATATGGAAACACATCACAAGGAGAAACCTCGCTGATGCACTGATCAAACAAAAATAGGCTCAACTTAAAGGCTCCTCCGGCGCCGGCGCCGAGTTCGGTTGGAGGATTCAGCTGATCTTCAGCCGAGTCCTCCAGGCTTCATTCCTGCCGTCCCAAGTGACGTCCAATCGCTGAAGGGGGTCGAGCACCAACAGCTTGTGGACGAAATCTCTCCTCAGTGGAACTCGAGTGGAAAACCCCTGTAACTGCATCGCTTCTGTATTGTACGGTTTCCTTGGACCTGTGGTTCTTTTCGCAGTTGCTCTTTTTTTGTGTTAATTTTCTTTATTGGTCTTTATTGTGTTCTTGTAAAATTGGAATACGCATGTGTGTGTGTGTCTTAGGGACCTCCCCATATAGACCTTTCTCTTACAACAAGCCCCTTCTGTATACCGCTTCTCTTCTTCGTGGGACTGAGACTTGCCAGGTCTAGAAAGCTCAGAGTCCTAAGGCCTCCATCTAGCGGCTCATGACAACACTGTCAAGTCGGGCCATGAACTTGACAAAGCCCATACACTCACTCCATGGGACTGCCATCAATGCCGCCCCATTGACCCCCAGTCAACCACCCTTGGCAGTCCCATGGAGTGTCTGGGAAGGTATCGGAACATCTCCACCAAGCTGCGCTTCTGCGGAGACATTCTCTAGCCTATCCCACTGCACCTTCGCCCGCGAGATGTCTTTGCCTCAGTGGGGCTCCTGACCGATGGAGGTCCCCAAGTAGTGTAGGGCCATCCAATTTGTCAGATCAAAGGGTAACAAACATGCAAACAAGAAAATGAAAAGGCATAGCATGGCTCTTGTGGCTCTCGTGGAAATTCCTGAGGCGGAGATCCTCCATCCAAGGAATCCAATGCTCGACAGCACTGTGACTGGGTGTAGATCGACCTTGTGAGTGTAACATGGCTAACCCATGAAGCGAAGGACCCAAGCGGACGTAGTAGTACTGTACCTCATCCATCAAGATAGGCGCATACCAGGAGCGTGTTTGTTCCATGTGGAATGTGCTGCTTCGTGAGGCAGGTGTAAAAAGTGGGAAAAGGAGGACAACAAAAAAGGATACTATATTAATATGGTTTTCTTTTTAAAACACATTAAACATATTTATAGAAACACATGGCTCAAGGAAACAACACGTGTCATTGTTGACCTTGTTGGGCTGTCTTGTTGGGCAGCAGAAACACATGTTTACAATTGTTTCTGGCGGACTCCAGGGTCTTTTGATGCCACCAGCCAGCTTTGACAGTCATCGACAAAAAACACAAGCAATCATCCCTACACGTGGAGGTATGCAACAGTGTACACCAAAGAAAGGGAGTAAGAAAGGGCTATGGCTGTAAATGGGGTGTCCAAAAGGGAACATGAAGCTGACCTTGGTTAGGCGTTACGCCGACTCTCAAGTTCTTGCCAATCGCAGCTCTCCATCACCTCAACTCCCAATTGCAAGCAACCCATGATTAAAAAAAACAACATAACATGTATATGATGCCTAAATGCAACACCACCTGCGGGATCCAATGCACATGCAGCACACTTGATCAATGATAAAACGATATAACAAGCACATATATAATCATGCTCAAGGGTCTCAAGATGTCTCAAGGGTGGTTTCTGGATGTTTCTGGGGTTGTCCTACCATCCTCCTCCGCCTGTCCTCCTCACTCAAACCCCCTCGCATTGAAAGCGAGCTCGCACCAAACGAAGCCCCGAGCGGCGCATGCGCTCGTGGCCCATGGACGTGATGAAGGGTGGCCGCCCACTCAGGAGCATGAAGACCTCATGTTGTGAAAGGGCACCGTCAGCGCTGAACGTCGTGCATTGAACGCACCCGAGACGGATCCTAACTAGCGGCCACCGAGCATGAAAACACGATGCTTTTCCCTAGGGATCCACAGACCGAACCTTTGCAGGTACTTACTTGGGCCCTCCAAGCCTAAGGTGCTTGGAATTCCTATAGGGTTTGTGTTTTTGGGTCTTGCGCAAGCCGTGACCGTGGGCCGGCGCCAGACGCGTCTGGCGTCGTTGGGCTCAAGAGACGCGTCTGGCCGATGGCGTGGCTGCTCCGTGACGGCCGGGACGGCATATGTGTCTCTTCTGATTCTTCTGGTTATAACTAATTAGTACTTACGCCTTCATGGCCACGAATTCATGGCCAGCAATGCATGGAAAACAACCAAATCCCCTCCGTGCCCAAGGGTGTAGGGATGATGATGAATCATCTGGGAAAGTGTATTTTTTGCTGCTGAGGTCCACCGATCACAGTTGCCAGTTCTGCAACGTGTGCAGTGAAGAGCAAATCAAACATAATATGCAAACACATATATTGAAGAATTATATAATTATCGCTCCAACATTAAATCTGAAGCAACATTTTTCCTCACCCTTCTCCAACCTTCCCAAATGGTTTCTTCCACATTTTCTCCAACCATCTCCAACCTTCATCCCTTCCATCTCGTGAAAACTTCCACGTGGGCGTAACCCCTGCCACGTGACTCGTAACCCTTCGTTCCTCCCGCCGCCGAGCTGCGATGACGCCCAGACTCCAGAGGTCCTCAGCGATGGTCGTCTCCCGCGCTATGTCCGAGATGCGAGGCGAGGAGGTCGGTGGTGCATTTCTTCGATTGGACGAAGTCGAAAACGTGAGTCGCAGTTGGATGTGAGGGTTGACATGGAGTCTGGACAATTCGGCCTGGTTTTGATCTAGGCCAACTCCTCTGACAGTCCAAAACCACACAAAACCATTCCCAAACACTACTGGCACCTGAAACGGCCCCATGCCACTGGAAGGGCTGGAAGGGTCCGGACCGGTGGGGTGTCTTGGGGCCCGGCGCTGTGGGGTGTCTTGGTGGAGCAAAGAGATGTAGCGATCAGGGAAAACGACGCCCCTTCTCCATGAATAATTACGAGCTATTATGAGCTCATGTGGGTGGACAAAACTGGAGAACATCTGTTCCGTGGAGGGACATCGGCCACCCGACCAATGACCCACGTTCGGCCACCCGCGTTTCCTTTGCGCGTGTTTCCGCGACGAATGATGTCTTGGCAAAGACTGAACCGTCGGATGCTCACATGAACAGTAGCAAAATGATAGCTAACATGATGCAACATGTTTACAGTTGGGATTGTCATTCATCCGAAAAAAGACGTGGAGATTGGGGGGATCAACGCTCAGTTGAGCGACGATTCGATGACCTCCAACCAACCACCTTCAACCACTTCGGGAGATCATCGAATCCACGTGACTTGGGAGAGCCAATTTCACATGGCTGGTATCAATCGCTGCAAGACGCTTGGACCCAAATCGCCAGGGCACACATTTGCTGGTATATGCCTTCACACCAGGACATCGAACCAAAGACTACCACGTGCGGTGGTTGCGGGTGAACATGGGGGTTTTCATATTATTGCGGCAGCAAAAACATGACTTTATATAGCCAAAAACCATATATAAAAATATGGATTTGGGATGATTTTGGTGGGGTCCATATCGTGTTCCATTCCAATGTTTATCTTTAAACAATACTTGGGTTTATGACTCACGGTACGATCTTCTTGGCCTGTCTTAGACCATTGAACGCAGGGGTGGTTCAGCGAACGGGGAACTAGTGAGTTCCACTGCGGGAAGTTCGCGGGTGGTGTCCCCCCCGACAGTCTGGTTTAGGAGATGTAAATATAGGAACATGTTCACAGTCTTCTACCACTGACCACAGGGTGTTTATTCTTGATTCTCTCAATGGCTTGGTGAACTTGCCCAAGGATGAAGAATCAGCGAATAGCTCCGTGCCAGGTCCAAATTCAAGTTTAAACAGTTTAAACATCATGAAGCAAAGGATGGAGTGCTGGGGCGAAAAAGGCTGCAATCTTATATATAAATTATATCAATTAGTACTATATATCAAAGCATGGGTCACGGCATGAAACCCTTTGGAACCACAATCCGACTTATCGGCCATCCTCAGAATTACAATCCGACTTATCGGCGTTGGGGGGGATCCATGATCAGTTGGGAGGATCGATTCTGGCGTGGGATCCGAATGTTATCTCATCACCACAAACGGCATTTGGCAATTGCTGCTGGCAATTACGAGGCAATTACAGGGCGCTTGCCGCTGGAGAAGAAACAAATGTTGCGCTCAAAGGCGGGCGAGTCATGGACAACCCCTTTTTTTTCATCAACGAAGGCAAACAAACACTGCAGGAACACGTGGTGTCTGAACTGATCTCGCGCATTGCCTCGAATCCTTGTGCATCATGGAACTTTGGCAAAGTTTTTTCTAGCAATGCTGCAGGTAGGAGACATGGTGATCTGGAGATGGAGGTCCCCTCACCGCGTCTGGTGAGACTCCTCTCTCCACCCCTGCGCTCGTGTTCTCTGCACTTCGGGAAGGGGAATGGAAACTGACCCACACGCCTGGGCGGTGAAGTCAGATGAGCGGTTCTGAAAACCTTAAGATGAAATCCCATGTCGTATCATTGTGCTTACGCTTGTGCTTACGCTGCCTTACGCGACTCACATGTTTGCTTACGCGGTCCACTTGGAGCAAGAAAGGCTTACGCAGACCTGGCGCGACACCTGTTTTGCACAAAATGCAGCTGACACGACAACGCGAGCTTACGCGCTGCATACTTTGTACAATGGACATACTTTGTACCTGTGGTACTGAATATTGTGGTGGTGCTGAACGTTGTGTCACTGGCTGTTGAGGAGCAACCATGGAATGGACTGGCATGGGGGAGCTTTCTGCCGAGCTTGCTGCTGAGAATTCAGAATCAGGGTCAAAGCGGCCAATGCATGAAACATGACCGCAAATACCGGTGAACTCTGCAGTGTCCAGAATCAGAAGTGAATGGCAGCAGCTCTGCAGTGATTCATCATGCAGTTCCGGAGCGCGAAGGTGTCGCACGTACAGGAAAGGAAGTTCCAATGAAACGCGTCGGCAAAATCCGAATCCGAAGACTTGCCAGTCGAGCGACTTCTTGAGGAGTAGAGTCCAACCGGCGCTGGATAGGAAAATGCTCCGAAACACAGAGAAGAAGCTTGTATACGAGCGTAATTCAGGGTGGTACCAGAGATGCAACACTTGACGGTCTAGCTACTGCGATACCAGGCAAGTGCAAGAACGACCTGACCTCCAATGCCATGCGCTGGCCCCCCGCGCTGTACAGTAAAATGAAAATATATAAATGATCGTACAAATTGAATGGAAAGAAAAGGAGATCGTGTGAAAAGTTTGGGAGCAGGATCCCTTGGAAAAACAGGGGTTGACACACTTCGACAATTTGTATTCAGTTAGCTCAATTTCTCCGATGGGAAGGATGGCGAAGAACCGCAAGGTGAAAGGTCCAAAAACTTGTAGGTGTTTCAAAAACTGTTGCTCAAGTCTGCAGAGACGATCGGTCGCTCGGGCGGCGCGGCGCAAGTCTGTGAACGGCTGCTGAAAAAACCTGTTTGTGGGGTGGAATACATGAAGGACCATGAAACAAAACGCGGAAGATTGGCGGAACAGCTTGTGAAAGAACGAGCAGGTACGTCCAGCTGGCCAAGCTGGATATCCCATTTCACTGGTAGCTTCGTTGGACACAGTCCCAGTGAAATGCTGTGTCCCCCTGCCCATGTAGGGTAGAAAGAGTGGTGGTGGAAGACCCTTTGTCCAGGGTTGGACACACACAGGTCGCCGCGTTCGGCGCTTTTTTCAAAAACCGGTGGCAGGCGTGATAGTTATGCCCCTTTTGGACATATAGATTCACGAGTTCGGCCGCAGCAGCGTCAGCGCTGGAGGGTGGAAATGTGTATTTTCGAATGGTGTGAAGTCGTGATTGGAGGCCTGATAGAGCCAAGCGCTGGCTCCCGGCAGTGGTGGAATCCCGGATTTTCCAGGGTTGAGAAGGTTGCATGTAGTTGATGGTGCGTTGTGGGAGGTCGATGTTGAAACCGAGGAGATGAAAATCCTCCACCGGTTCTAGTTCCACAGGGTCGCCAAAGAAATTGTGGTGGATAAGGGTTTGGATAGCCGGGTGTTGAAGGAAATGTTCGTTGTGGACAATGAAGCGGTTGTCGACATAGCGATAGTAAGTAAAGTGGAGGTCTGTGTGTTGAAGGAGGTTGTTGTGGATCTGATGCCAGGAGTGCTCAATGAGGGTGATGGCAACGTTGCATAGGGCTGGAGAGAGCTGGGATCCAATCCCGGCCCCTCGGATTTGTTTGAAAGTGTTGTTGCAAGCCCGGAAAATGCATGTGTTGAGGGCGAAAGCCACGATGGTGGTGATGTCGGAAGTCTGGATGGTGCGTTGGGTAGGATGTTTCCGATGGTGTCTGCCAATGTGTGAGTGGTGGAAAGGATTGCCGGTGGCCTGGACATCCACCGTTAAGGTGTGTGTGGATTGCTGTTGTTGCCAGTGGTGGACGAGGGAGTGGACTGCATCGATGAGTCGGTGCTGGGGGACGGAGTTGAAAAAGCCGACCAGGTCATCGTTGGTGGCGTGTAGTGAGATGTCTGGTGGGGTTTGGGTGAGGTAACTGTGAAAGTGGTGCCAAAGCTGGGGAATGGACATTTGGCCTGGATGTTGAGGGTAGAGGTGTTGGAGGATAATGTCAAGGGCACGGCTGGTGATGCGTAGCAGGTTGCCACTTAGTGATTGGAAGTATGAAATGATTGTACGGCCTTTTTGCCAGTGCTTCTTCTCCTTGAGGTGGACAACACCGTAGGGGATGTTGAAGTCTTTTCGGAAGCCCCACTTGTAGCGGGTGCGCAGGATGGGGGGGACAGTGGCGGCCAGGTGGTCGTGGATGTTGGCGGCAGTGATGTGGGGAAGTGGTTCGAAAAGTTCGGGGGATTGCCAGGTGTTCAAGGCGCCAGTGAAGTATTGGCGAGGGCAAAACAGCCGAAGTTGTTGGAGCTCATGATCTGCATGGTGGAGTAAAGTGTGTTTACCCAAATGTTCTTGGAGTTGACGAAGCAGGCGGGCCGTAAAGCGGGGTTGCTGCTTGAGGTGTGTGTTGTGAAGGCGCCATTGGTGCTCAAGGAAGGGTTGTAAATGCTGAACGAGGGATGGTGGAAGCCCTTGTAGTTTGAGCCATTTGGTGTAGGCCGTCTTGAAAATGAGGAAGTATCGAGCTTTGCTTGGGTAATAGGTGCTGTTCATATTGGCGTTGAGAAAAAATGCCAAGGTGTGTAGGGAGTTGGAGCTGGTCAAGTGTAAGGATGTAGTGGCCGTTGATGGTAGGGGTATCGGGATCCTGCAAGAGGGTGCGAAGGTGATCGCATGCACAGGGAAGGTCTGCTGGATCTGGCGGGGAGTGGAGGGTGTCCTCCCATGTGCGGTGGTTGTGCAGGTGGGAGCGGAGGGTTTTGTGGGCGGCTTCTCTCAGTCTGTGGGAGGGGAGGTGGAGGGGAATGGTGAAATGCTTGTGCTGCTGGATGGTAGTACGAAGCCACTGTTGGCAGTGCTTGGTAAAGTCGTCATGGGCCAAGAAGGGCACTGTCAATGGGATGTTTGGTTTTGGTGGTGTGAGGTTGCGGTAGATCAAGGCTTTGTTGAGGATGTGGAGAGCTCGGCTGCGGCCAGGTTCTTCCAGGTTTGCGGCCATGCGCCGAATTGCATAGACTTCGAGGTCCGTGTGGCGGCCGCTTCGTAGCTCTTTAGCTGCTTCAAAGGAGGCTGCGGTGTGTTTGGTAAGGTTGCGAAGAAGTTGGAGGGCGTGATGCTTAGTGGACGTGTAGAGGTGTGGTTCTCTGAGGGTGTACTGGCGTTGCCGAAGGCGTCGGAAAAGTCGTTTGTGGGTGGCTAATCTGGAGTAGAAGTGGGCTCTGTGTTTCGCGAACTGCCATCCCTGAGCTTTGAGTTTGAGGTGGTGGGAAATGAAAGGCCAGTTGAGCGGAGGCATCCAGTTTGCGATGTAGTGGTGCTCTTGGATCCAGGCTTGGTCGTATGTGTCATGGGAGGTAAGTTGAATAGTGGTGTAGTGGTGGATGTTGTTATGTGAATGCCAATAACGTAGGGAGAGTTCTGCAGAAATGGGAATGTTATTTTGGAGTTGTTTGAGTTTGGCGCGGCGATTGTGCTCGCGGTGGGGGATGCCAATAGCTGTGGAGCCAACATAGAAGTGGCCATGCTGATGGTAGCAGCGTTGGGGCTGGTCGGGATTGAAGTGGAGCTTGATGTAGACTGAATTGGAGGAGAGGAAGTTGTGGTAGTGGTAGGTGTGGGGCAAAATGTGGAGCTGGCGGAGACGGTTGCGCCATTGTTGTGAGCGACGGGTGTTGGAAGGGTATGCGAAAAGGAGGGTGATGTGGAGAAGGCCGGTTGCAAAGATGGCCTCGGCACGGTCGATGTATTGGGTGCGGTGGATGAGCATAGAAAGTGCTCGGTGCAAGTGGAAGAGTTGGGTGAGGTTGGTGTGGCTGGGTTGCTGCTGGGCCAGGATGGCGAGTCAGCAACCGATGGCTGCTCCAACTCCCACCAGCTGTTGTAGGCTGCGAATGGGGAGTCGGTTGACGCGGTTGAGGGGTAGGCCATACTTTGTGGCTGCTTCTTTTAGCTGCTGCGTGGTGACTTTGCTTGTTTGCAGCAGACGGATGACGTCCTTCGCAGCTTCTTGGATGGTGGGGTCGAAAGTAGTGACCCATTGTTGGATCTCTGGGTGGTTCCAGCCTTCGGGGATATCGTCTTGCAGCGTGGGGTGTGGTGGTTGCAAGACGTCGGTGAGGGCTGGTGGTTTCGGTGGTGGTGGGGTGGGTGCGTGAGATGGGGCGGCTGGTGCGGAAGATCGGCTGGTGCTCTTGACTGGTGTGAGTGGGTTGCCCAGGTCTTGGAGTTTCTGACGTGCACGAGCCAGTTCGTCGTTGGTGTTTTTGAGGGCGCGTAGAGCGGAGCCTTCCGCAGGTGCTGGAGAGTGGGTTTGCAGTTGGTCGATAAGTAGTTTGATGAGGGGAGCGTGAAACGCTCGGGCATGGGTGGTTTTGTTGGGAATGTCTGTGCTCTGTTGGGTGTGGAGGGCCTCCGCGATGCCGTCAAGGTCAAGGCGGTTCTCACGGAGTTGTTGGAGAAAATGGGTCACGAAAACTGACTCCGCTATGCTTCTGGTGGCAATAAAACCTGTGTATTTGCCGTTGCTCAGGGTGCGGGCGGTGAACTCGGAGGTGCCGTGGTAAGCCAATTGCCACGGGAAAACCTCAAAGGTGGGGAGTCCTGCCACGCCTGCTTTTCGAGACCACTGGGTGGGTTGGATTGTACGATGTAGTTGGTGGCCGTGCAGGGTGTTGGAGTCCCAATGTTGCTCGGTTGGGTTCCAGGAGTCGGGAACAGGTGGTGTGGGGGATGGGATGTGTGGGGGTGGTGGGGCAGGCGCTGTGTTGCCACGTGTAGTGGGTGGTGGCGGTGGGCTGTGTTGGAAAGTCGATGGTGGTGGAGTGACGGGTTCGGCCGTAGGCAGGGGTGGCGGTGGCGGAGGTGGAAACTCCGGCTGTGAGGTGGATGCCTGGGGTGGGGGTGTATGCTGCGATGGCGGTGTGTACGGTGGAGTCACATACGGGTTGGAGTGGTGGACGTGGTGTGTACGAAGTGCGTGAGTGAGTGGGCCGTAGGTGCCTGTGGGGCTGTAGGCGTGGTGTGTGGTGGTGGGAGGAGAAGTTGTGGTATCCGGGTTGGTGAGCTGCTGATGATGTTGCTGCATCAAATAATGATTCCAGTAGTATTGCTGCCACTGCGCGTCCATGGTGGCTGGGCGAAGTATCACTGGATCGTGGGCGAGGAGCACCGGTTGTTGATTTGAGCAAGCTGAACACGCGAGAACAGGTCGGGGAAAGTCAAATGAGGGAGTAATCAGTGCCAGTGGAGTACAGTGGCGTTAAACCAGTCATGCTGTCGGAAACCGAGGGGCCAAAAGAGGAAAACCCGAAAACAGCTGAGAAAACAGGAATGCCGCAGAAAACAAGAGAGGTTTTCCATGTTAATGCAAAACCATGGTTAGTGTCTGACTGTCCACTGAAACGCGCTGTTTTTTCGTTGTGCGAAGTGAAACCGAGCGTGTTGGTCTGCGGAGTAAGCTGAGCCGATGTCCGAAGATGATGGTGGGCATGTTGGTGGAAGGCTGTGGTAAAACCAGGCCTACACAGGAAAACTACGGAGGGAGTGTGGGTAGGAAAAGTTATTGTATGAATCATCCTCGGTGAAATCATGACCGGCGCCTCAGAAGCTGCAGCTGCTTGATCACTGGTTGTCTGCATGCCACGGGTCTGTAGCGGGGTCATAGTACTGGTGTGATAGTGGCAGGGGGCGCCCCTGCGTGTCCACCCTGGTCGTAGAGGGGTGGAGCATGACCACTGGGGGTGGTGGACCCAAGTCGGAGGAGCCAGTCTGTGGTGGGATGAATGGGGTGGGTTGCTGTGTTGGAAGGGGATAATGTGCTGGCCACGGGTGCGTGGGTGAGGGAGAGACTGTTGGTGGTGCCACGGATGGTGTAGGCGTGTAAGATCCGCCTTGGAAGCACGGCCAGCCTGTTGCCGGCACAGGCTGAAGGGGTTCGGTGGTAGCATGATGTTGTAGGGCTTGAGAGAGTGATGGTGGAGGTCGCTTTGGAAGCGGGTGGACTGCAGTTGTGGAATGGCGGTTGATGCCGGAGGCGCTGCTGTGGGGGGTCGGGGAGCCGGTGCGTGGATCCGGCTGGCGGGTGCGGGTGGGGGTAGTGTTGCGAGGAGGTGTCTTGGAGCGCCTGTTGCGCGGTGTGCCGCCGATGGGGGATGGAAATGTCGGTGGAGTGTGGGGCTGTTCCGGCAAGGTGACAGTGGGTGTGGGGATGAGGTTGACGTATTGCCATCGATCGTGTGGTTGTTTGTTGGTGGCTGATGTGGGATTGGGGGATGCTGTGGGAAAAGTACTGCTGGCTGTGGGAGGGGAGGTAACCGATTGGTTATTGTCTGCTGTGGGTATGAGGCCGGCAAAAGAAGGGAGCTGGACGATGGCGTGGATGTCCGTCTGGATGTGACGGTGATGGGTGGCTGCTCGAGGGGTTGCTCGAGGAGTGGTCTGTTGGGATTCGTGCATGAGAAGTGGTGGAAGTGGGTTGGCCAGAATGGATTCTGAAGATGGAGGAGTTTGAGTGGCGACATCTTGCAGAGTGGTAGTTCTGGCCGCGGCGGTGGGAATTGGGTAGAAGCGAAGAGGTGAAGTGGAACTGGGAGGAGGATCTGTCTCTGTGTGTGTTGATGTGGAGGTCTGTGCGGTTAGGTTGGGATCCAGGAAGTATGCTGCTGGGGGAAAACGAGCCATGGTGTCAATGGCATTGAGAGCCAAGCGCGTGTGGCTCTGGATGCGTTGTACGTTGTTGTGGTAAATGGCAATGAGCCGCTGGACGGGTGGTGGAAGTGTGTCAGTGAGAGGTTGATGTCCGATAGGGGTGTCAGTGAGGGCGTTGAGGCTGTCCAGGTGTTGGTGAAGAACGAATCTGTGGACGTGAAGGTCAGTGAGGATGCCCATGAGGGCGTGGGGTGGTTGGAGGGTGTATACTTCGGCCCAAAACGATTGGTCTGCCGAGATGTTGGTGGTGGCTGATGGTGCAGGTTGTGAGGGTGTGTGAACTGGATTGGGTTGAGGCTGCAGCGGGGAAGGTGGATTGTGCACTTGCGGAGGTAGTTCCTCCGGATCTTCATTGAAGAGAAATAGAACCTCAGACTGCTCATCATAGTCGGCGTTGCTCTCCATTGACAGGTAAGAGTGGAGGCGGTGCACGGTTGCAGGTAACGATCACGAGTTTGAAAAACGGCTGCAGTCAAACAGAAAACACTCTCCCTGTGGGACTGGGAAGTTAGAACGAGGTCTCAATCTAAGTAGAATGGGCAGGAAAACTGTGCAGACAAAGTCGAACAAGTGGAAAGTGAAAAACCCCGAAAAGAGATGTCGTTCTTTAACATGCGGAGGGAAAAGCAAGATTCCATCTGATGCAGTGATCAGAAAAAAACATTGAAAAAATCAAACAGGGAAAACACATTAAATACAAACAATCTTATATATATATGTATATATCCATATGTAGACATAGACTTATTTGTGGGTTTGACCAAAGTATCCTGCACTTGTAACAATATATTACAATTAGTCCAATATGTTTTTGGTCATCACACGCTGTGTGAGAATGGTGTGGGGTGAAACTATGAGCTGCTGTGGCGTGAGTTGAGCTCGGCCGCGGCTGCAGCTGCAGCTTGGCGCGCAATCCGCAGGATGGTCTGTTGTAGCGTGGCCGCCTGCTGCTCTGTTAGTGGCGCGTCTGGAATAGGAGGTACTGGTGGGAACACTGTGGTGGTGTTGGTGGTAGTGGTTGGGTGGAAGTGAGTTGGTGGTACGGGACGTGATGTGGCTGGTCGTCGAGTGGGATGTGCTGTGGGATTGAGGTAGTGTTTGATGCCGTTGGAAAAGTTGAAGGGTAGAAGTTGGCCGTTCCGGTGGGGACGTGGAATGGTGACCTGTAAGGGGATGCGTGTAGGTGTTGCTGAATGTGGAGCATGGTGCCATTGTGGGGGGGCCCACCCAAGTGGTATTGATGGGTGGGTGCCCCGGACGTGCTTTTGGTAGAATGGGAACATTGGTGGTGAGGATGACAGGGTCCTCAGTGCTGGTGGAGGATGTGGTAGATGGTGGTGCCGGTGGTGCCGTGGAATGCGGAGGTATGGCTGTAGGCTGTGTTGGTGTTGGCTTGGGGTTTGTCTGTGGTGTGTTGCGTGTGGACAGGTTCCGGTAAGATGTGTGGGAAACAGGGGGGGCTTTGGCTGGCGGTGGTGTAGATGTGGTGGAGGTTTTATCCGGTACAGCGCTGACCGGAGGGCAAAGCATGGGAGTATGCTGTGGGGAATCTTCCTCCTTTTTCGTGAGTTCCAGCTTGGTGTCGTTGGTGGATGACTCAACGGCTTCTGCCTTGGTGAGGTGTGGTGCCTCATCCTTCACTTCGATAGACTCTGTGGGAGTGCGGTCCCAAGTCGGGAGAGTCGTAATCCATGGGGTAGTGAGAAGGCGAAGTGGGTTGTATGAAGCGGCCCGTCGAGAGTTCAAATGGCTGCGGAGATAAATGTGTGACTGCTGGGTGGTAAAATGGAGATAGTGTGAAGAAAAATAAAAGGACGGGTTTTTTCATCTCCGAGCAAAGCGTGATGTGTGAGACCAAGCGTTGTCTGGGCGCCTCAGGGGGAGGAGGACGGTGTGTCAGCAAGCAGGTGGCAAGCTACCGAGGAGGTGGAACTGGAGTTGGAGGCCGTCCAAAGTGCTTGATGCAGGTGTCCGCGGTGGCCGGGAGCTGCGGAGGGTCGGTCTGGGATGGTCTGGTGCCGAGGGGTTGTGTGGTTCGGCTGTGAGAGTGTGGTGAGGGGAAGCCGGTCTCGGGAACGAGACCTGTCCCTGCCACTGAACCGGCGAATGAGCGGTGGTGTGTTGGTGGGTGATGGTGTGGCTGGGTTGCGTTGAGAGGTGGCTCCAGAGAGGAGGTTGGTTTGCTGTGGTGGGATGTCAAGGGTGGGATCAATGCGGTAGTGGCCAGGGGAGCCTGGTGAGCCAGGAAGGAATTGCAGCCTGTTGAGTCCACGGCGGGCGTCGTGGGTGGTGTTGATCAAATGTCGCAGTGTGTTGCGTGTCTGCAGAAAAAGTCTGTAGGCTGGTGTATTGGTGAAAGTAGACATTGGGGGGGATGGGATCCTGCACAATGGGGTGATGTTGGAGATCCTCAACAAGTGAGGATATAGTGCTGAGCATCCAGTGGAGCAGGAGTAATTCAGGTTGGTGTGTCACGGATGGAGCC
Source organism: Durusdinium trenchii (assembly GCA_963970005.1). Lineage (NCBI taxonomy): Eukaryota > Dinophyceae > Suessiales > Symbiodiniaceae > Durusdinium > Durusdinium trenchii. Next base: position 262,335 of record CAXAMN010006669.1, read on the forward strand.
AAGTATGGCATGGGATTGTTCGGTAAAAAGTAGCTGTGGTGTGGAGTGGGTGGGCCAGGGGATAAAGTAGTTGTCACTGAAAAAGGAGGTGGTGGAGTTCGTAGATCATCACGAGGCATCATGTCGTAGAAAGGACGGGCGGTTATGAAGAAACAGTTCGGTCAAATGGCTGCGGAAAATATGGTGGCATGCAAATGTGAAAAACCGTTAACAGTGTGAGTGTGAAAAGCAGTAGTTCTGTTGGATGGCTGAGTTTTGCCGCTCGCCGAGAAAATCAGTGAGACTTGAAAAACAAAATGTAGCAGCAGCCGTGGGCAGGGATGCCGTCTCATAGTTGGCAAACTGCGTAGCGGCTGCCGTAGAGCCTGAGGTTGGATGTTGCTGTAGTTAGCCACTGCGGTGTGAGAGGTTGTCGCGGGACCGTGAACGTTCCCTGGTGTGGGTGGTAGTGTTGATGTTGGTGGCCGGGGTGGCTTGTGGTGGGGGACCTGTCCAGTACGAGTGTAGACGTTCTGCGTCTTGTGGTGGGGTACGTGGTGAGGGAGAGGGTGAACGGCTGGAAAGTCCGGGTGGTAGTGGAAAACCTGGCGGTATGTCATGTAGAATGGCCAGGTTTCTGCTGGAGAGTGAGGCTGTGGGGTTGATGCGGTATTGTCCTGGGAGCCCTGGGCCGGTGGTAACAAATTGAAGGAGCCGACGAGCCTGGGAGAGGTTATCAATCAGGCGGTCCAGCAAGATCAGGTCACCGCGCATTCGGTAAAGGAGGTTGTATGCTCTCTGGTCTTGAAAATAGGTCTGGCTTGGCATAGGTTCAGTGTGAAATGGGTGATGGCGGAGGTGTTGGTTGACCAGAAAAAGGAGGTCCAAAGAGCTGTTGAGGGATTGAAAGTCAGGCTGAGTGCCAATCGAAGGTTGGAGCCAGCTCGGAGGCCGCTGTGGGAGGTAGTGTTCTGTGTCGGCGGTGTTGTTATGAGGGCGAGCGCGAGGAATGGCCATGATAATTGATGGAGTAAAATGGCGCACAAAAGGCTGCGGAGCTGAAGTGAGCCTGAAAACTGACAAATCGAAGTTGGGCAACCTGGTGAAAGTAGACTGGGCGTGAAAAACTAAATGTCAGTGCACGTCAGTGGATTTGTCCTGCAGCACGCCGTAGAGAGAGGTGGGTGAAACGGGTCAAATGAAATAACTGCCAACGGGCGTAAGTGGAGATTTCTCCGGATGACTGTTCTCACTAAGTTCTCGCTCAGCGGCCGGCGTCAGCAGCACAGCAGCAGGAGGCGTTTGATGTGGTGAAGTCGGTGGCGTTGTGATGGGGGAAGGGGAGAAATCCGGTTGTGAATGTGGTGCTGGGGAAACTGCTGGTGATGTGGGTGTTGGTGATGGGGAAGGTGCTTGTCTTGGTGGTTCTGTTGGTAGTGGTGTGGAGAAGAGTTGCTGGTCTTGCTGACGTTGCATGTCTTTGAGTTCTTGCCATCGGGCTTGGCATTGCTCGACGGAGAAGCCCACTCGGCGAGCCACAGTGGTCCAGTTGGGACGAAGTCTGGGGTTTTCTTTGAGTTCGACCAGGCGGCAGTCGGCGTCGCCGTCCCAAGCATCCCAGTCCGCCTGTTGGTTCAGTGGTGGTGGGGGTGGTTGCTTCCGCTTGCGTGTTGTGGTGGGTTGTGGATCTGGGGGGTGTTGTTGGGGTGTCGTCTGAGTCTTTTGAGGGTGGTGCTGGTAAACGGATGGGTGGTCTGGATGGTGCTGAGTCACAAGATGAGGTAGTAGAGGGTAAACGTATAGGGTGGTTGGGCGGAGTTGGAAGTGGCTGAAAGTGTTGGCGGAAAGTGGGATCCGCTTGGTGGATGTGGTGGAGGAACTGAGTGTGGAGGTGTGCTACAATGTCGGTTGCTTGTCTGAGCAGGTTTTGCACCTGCGAAAGTGCCACTGTGGTTCTGTGTATGAGAGTTGAGGTGTCGTTGTGTAGAGGTGTCGGTGTGCTGCTCATGATTCGGAGATGTAGGGATGTACAATAGCACAGAATCGTCACGGGTTGCTGCAGCAGCGCGCCAAAGCAGCCGGACAGCGGCGAGTCTGAGGGAGCGCGTCATCACGAGGCCGTGCATATGAATTAAGCGAGCATCAAATTCCCACAGGCAAAGTATGAAAATGCAATGCCGGTTGGACAGTCAAGTACATGAGATTCTGACATGTGAAATACTCCATCAAAACAGCCGGTACAATTCGAAGAAAGATGTTTACAGCAAAAACTGCAGAGCTTGAAAAATTGAGGGTTCAAAATTCGCGTGGCCGCTGCAGGAGGCTCTTTTTGGCTGCTACGAGCAAAGGTTAGGTGGTGGTGTGAGACCAAAGGTGGATGTGGAGGTGGTAGTGGTGTGTAGATGTGGGACAGTGGTGTTATGTGTCAGGTGGAGTGGAGTTTGTGGACCAGGCCAGTCCTTTGACAATGGCGTGGTCCGGGTGGAGGTTCATGGCGTGTTCCTCACCTCCGGAGGTATATTTTGTGGCAGCACCCCAAGCAAGGAGTGTGATGATAAGGGAATGGGAGTTCTTGTGGAGTTGCCAGGTGTTGTGGATGATGCGGGCAAATTCGTTGTGGTCATGGGGTTGGTTGTGGGTGATGCGAACGCCCTGGGCAAAAAATCCAGGGTAGTTGGCAAAGTGGAGTGTGCTGGGTAAAAATCGGCCTTGTCGTAGAATGTTGGAAATGTTGCCTACAGGGCCTGTGTGGCCTGCGTTGATGTGGGCGACTTCCCGGTGGGTTGATGTGGCTCGGGAAACCGCAGGCGGTTCTGGTGTAGTGGCTTTGGTGTTGAGGAAAGGAAGTGAAATGGCGTAGTACTGGAATTGGTCGTATTGGTGAGTTGTGTCGTTCCACTTAGCGTGAGTATATTGCCGGAAATCGGTGATCTCCTTGTAGGTGATGTTGCAGTCTGTGAGGAGATTGGCAATGTACTGGTGTTGTGGTCGGTTGGGATTGTCGAGTTGGGTGGCGTGGAATTCGAGCCATTCCAGGATTTGGTCTGCAGGTGTGAAGGTGTGAAAGTTGGGTGGAGGTCGCCAACGGTTGATTGGGCGACGGAGGACGGCTGTGGTGGGAAATTGAGAGGGGTCTGGGTTGGTGTTCAGTGTTAGGGCGTAAATCAATGGGTTGTGGTGGTGAGCGACTGCGGGATGGCGTAAGGCTGGATGTGTAAGTGGATGTCGAAGGCGAACGCCGTCGCCGGGTTGTGCTGTGATGTTTGGAGTGGCGGTGATGTCGATGTCGGCGGCGGTGGCGGTGGCGTCCTCTGTGATGATGGTCGGACTTGTGTCGGTTCTTGCGGTGGTGGCGGCGACTGCTGTGTGGTGGTTGCGGGGAAAGTGGTTGTGGTGCTGGTGAGGCAGTGGTGTCAAGTTTGTCTGGTGCAGGTAGTGAAGGTCCGGGTGCTGGTGTGGCTGATACTAGTGATGGTGATGCAGAATGTTGGGATACGGTAGCTGGAGGGGTAGTGTTTTGGACCGGCAATGGAGTGTCCGTGGCAGTTGTGGGGATGTGTTGGATTGGTGGTGTTGGATCCGATGGTGTCTGCTGTTGGAGTGGAGGTTGGACTGGTGTTGAGGCGTTGATGGTTTGTGGAGGTGGTGGCGGGGGCAATGGTTGGAGTGGAGGCTGTGTGACTGGGGGAAAAGCTGAATAGGGCTGCCAAACGCCCTGGGGGATGGCGCATTGGGGGTCTGTGGATGGATGATTGGCAATCGCAGTCTGTTGCTGTGTTGGAGGGGGATGTGTCAGTGTAGTGGGGGGAGGAAGTTCAGCCGGTGGTGTGGGATGTTGTGGTGGCAACAGGTATGAAGGGGGAGGTGCTGCTGTCGGAAAGACTGGAGTTGGATGTGTGGGCTGCGGTGGCACGTGACATGGTTGCACAAACGTCCAAGTGGATGGTGTGCCGTAGGTCAGTGCAGTGGCGGTAGGGTTGGACAAAAAAGGTGGTGGTTGAAATGGTTGTGGTTGTGGGTGAGGGTATGCCGATGGTTGTGTCGTGGGAAAGGTGGGTGCAGTTGTTGGCTGTGGCAGCGGCCATGTGGGTTGAGGTTGTGTGGTAGGTAGTGGTGGTGGCGTGGCTTGAGCGTAGGGCCACGGAAAATGCATGTCGTGGTCGTAGCTATGGCTAGATGTGAGCTTGTTGGTAGGTGTGTGTTCATGCATCTCGAATTAAGCTGAAGAGCTCTAATGCCCATCCTTGGGTTCTGTCGATGAAAGAAACACGGCATCAATCTAGCAAAACGTGGAAACACGCACATGATTTGAAGAAATGAAATGAAATGACGGATCCGAAATCTGAAAGCTGAAATCCGATGTATTCTTCAAGAACCGTTTTTTGGCCCGGCGGCCGGTATGTCAGTTGATTCGGTGAGGGTGTCGGTGCCTTCCTGTGAGAGTCCAGTGAGTGGTGGTGCGTTGGGGTGGTTGCTTTCCCATGCAGGATCGGCGCCCCTGTGACGGGGATCACACTCAGCACCCGAGTGGGACGGCTGAGCGGGACACACTTCGACAATTTGTATTCAGTTAGCTCAATTTCTCCGATGGGAAGGATGGCGAAGAACCGCAAGGTGAAAGGTCCAAAAACTTGTAGGTGTTTCAAAAACTGTTGCTCAAGTCTGCAGAGACGATCGGTCGCTCGGGCGGCGCGGCGCAAGTCTGTGAACGGCTGCTGAAAAAATCTGTTTGTGGGGTGGAATACATGAAGGACCATGAAACAAAACGCGGAAGATTGGCGTAACAGCTTGTGAAAGAACGAGCAGGTACGTCCAGCTGGCCAAGCTGGATATCCCATTTCACTGGTAGCTTCGTTGGACACAGTCCCAGTGAAATGCTGTGTCCCCCTGCCCATGTAGGGTAGAAAGAGTGGTGGTGGAAGACCCTTTGTCCAGGGTTGGACACACACACACACACACACTTCGAACTTGGGTTTTCAGTTAGACTCAATTGCCACGTTGGGAAGAAAGGTGAGGGAACGGAAAGGTGCATGGGTCCGATCACTTGAATTGTTGAACATAGTTTCCCTCGGTCTGCAGTTCACGAACGCGCGGCAGCTGACGGCGGCAAAAGAAAAGGTTTAAGGGAGGAACACATGCAACCACCATGAATCAAACCGATCAAAATTGGACAGCGTGTTCAAAAGTTATAGCAGGTACGCCGAGTTGATCAGACTCGGTATCCCGTGATTGTGGTAGCTTCGTTGAGTGCGGTCCCACAATCACGCCGCACTCCCCTGCATTCAAAACTCTTAGTTACAAAGGTGGAACCCTTAGATACAGGGGGTGACACACACACACACACACGAAGCCGGTTCGGTGCCACAACAAAAGTCGCGTTGCCTTGCCAGAGATCACATCGGGGCTGCAGTAGAGCAGTGTACCCACCGTGGACTTCATCGTCATCTCATCATCCTGGGGATACGTGAGACGACGGGAGACGACGAAGAAACGCATCATGGGCGTCGAACATCGAAGCACAACGGTGGAAACAAAGACACTTATATTCCCAGGTCACGAAACATGCCAAGTTCATCCAAGTTCATCCTGGATCAGTCTGGATCAGTGTGAGATGCTGCTGTTTTCCCGTTCGGATCAGTGTACTGCTATAGATTTATGCCCAAAGACTCCATGGGAAAGGCACATTTACATACATTGACCCCGGGTCAACCACCCCAACTGATCGGTAAATATGCCAGTCCCATGGAGTGTCTGGGATTGATTTGGAACATGAAGATCATTAGCTGTGCTTAAGCTGGGGAGGTAATCAGGGGTGTCGGCCAATCCCTTAATATTAATCCCTTGTGGTATGTTCGAGGGTTTTGTGACCCAAAAGGAATGCACACCCAAACACTGACATGGGATGACATGGGTATGGCAGGCGGTATGATAGAGTATTATTATGGGGTCAACTCTAACACATCCCTACAAGGACTCTTCAGACCATATTGAAGTTGAAGTTGATTGCAGGGCTACTGGAATTTGGACGTCCTGAGCTGGAAGCCAAGGATGACAATCTGAGCAAAACAAAGTGCATGGGATCAAGCTGAAATCCTGCTAATATATACACCTCCTGGTCCTTTTCCTTTCAAAATCATTCCAAGCAAACAAACATGCTGGTAAATGACGTCCTCGGTCCCTCCATGCGCATTCCCTCTGACAAGTGGGGCGGTTTGGGCTTCTCTACAGGTCTACCAGTACAAAGTCTAGAGCGTTTGATCTTTTGGGACTTTATTCTTCTATAGCTGCGGCATCTACGTGTTGATTCCCTTCGGTTCGCCCCTGAGTTTGCATTGAAATAGAGTGCGACTCATGAAACAAACCCACTAAATCTCATCAACACGTGAAAACTCATGTTGAAACAACAACACTTGCACAACCGCCGCAGCAACGCTGGTTTAAATCTTAAACGGTTTCTGTGTCTGCAAAAGCGGGTTCTTCATGTGGACCAGTCTCGTCTCCCTTCTCGTATCCCTTTGTTTCTTCGCGGCACATCCAATGAGATGGAGAGACCAAAGTCTATCAGCTTCAGCGAAGCATTCTTGTCGCCACTCTCCTCGAACGTCGTTCCGAGTCCACAGTCACCACGTCACCGTTGTTTACCACGTTACCGAGTTGGAAGGTGTTTTTTTCAGCTTTTCAGTATATAGTGATAAACAACCACTTAGAACATCATTTAGGAAAAAAATGTTGGCTTGTTCTAAGCATCAAACTAAAAACAAGAGGTAAGAACATAGACTTAGAACATGGACCAAAAAATCACACACTTAGAACCACGCACTTAGAACATGTGTGGATTGCAAGCATAATGTTTCTACTTGGAGTGTGATAGATGTTCTAAGCATGCGTGCCCTGCTGCTGGTTCACAGCTCTCGGCTTTGAACACGCTACTCCGATGATGCATACACACGTCATACACACATTGAGGCAACACTAAACATCTTTAAACCCAATCTTTGTGTGTTCTAAGTGATGGGTGGATATGTTCTTACCGGTGCTGGTTGGATATGTTCTTAGTGAATAGGTTTTTTGTTCTAACCGCATGTCCGATTTTTTTTGTTCTAAGTCATGAGTTTCGTCGTTTGGAAAAAGAACTATGTGTCCGTCGCTATAGTTTATTTTTATATTCACAAATGGTGCATGACTTTGTCAGTAGCTTTGGACCTCCACATATCTCCAAATACTGAATGAGCTGTGGAGTTGTGGTCCCATACTATCAGGGAGAAAAGAAGGCCTTTATGTTTTTAGCTCTTACCAGGTGTGGATGGTCCATGCGGTGCGGGGAACTTCAAGTTCATAGTCCATAGTTCATACAGTGGTTTCAGAGGCTCGATGGCACAGACCCCAAGATGTCCTAGACAGATGGGGGGTCCATATAAACCACCGACATTGGGGTCTGTGCCATCTACTCTCAATCCACTATATGTGCATAACATATAATCTAAAATGATCAAACCTCCCTTACAGGATCCCGGAAGCTGAGATTGATGCAGTGTGGCAGCCTTTAGGCGTCCTCATGGCATGTCGCATGTCCATGCCCGATTTTTTGCCAAAAAGAAACAAGCTTGACCATTTAGCAATTTATTGCCGACTCTTTCACTGTCGATCATTCCGAGTCCCATCTGGCTGGAGTCAAGGGGCAAAGGAGAACTCTAGACCTCCTGATCGTCATTGCAAGAGTTGCTTTGGTGCCAAGAAACAATGAAACTCAAAAGCCTTCAGAACCAATCCTACCTTGCTGCTAAATCCACAAATTGCCTTTGAACCCTGCCAAGAATTCTGGCAATCCCAGAAATATCTTTTTGCCTTCTGAAATCTCCTGGGCTCTTCCTGCCAAGTCTCATAGAGGAAATTCTCCAATTTCAGGTCCCTGTGGCAAATGTTGTGCGCCTCGGGTACAAAAACAGTCCAATCACGTCGGGCACATAAAACAAAACAAGAACACACACACACACACCCAGTCGTGCGCACCCAGTCGTCCGCTGCTGCAGCTGGATGGAGAGGAGATCCCCACCGCTTCTCTGGGGGTCTCCTACGTGGGCACCATTATTCAGGCGACACTAGCCTCGAGGTTGCGGTCCTTCGGTGAGCTGATGGTTTACGCTTGACGGGTTTATGACCTCCAGTCCGACCAGCCGATCAGCGCAGCCAGGTTTTTCTCCATCTTTCTCCAGGTTGGTAGCAACAGCCAGTCGATTTGATGCTTCCGAAGAATGTCGAGACTTGGATTCACCAGCACCCCCTCCTCGAAGAGTCTATCCATGAGAGCAAACGATCTGTTTGGCCGATCCAGTCATGCCAAAACATCCGAAAACTGATGTTGCCACGCGGACTCCTCACCGCGGATTTCTCAGCGGCACGTGAACCATCGTGAACCATCATCGGTTCACCTGTTGACTTCCCCGATTGACCTCTCGTTGGGAAGCTGCTATCCCAAGGCACGTGTAAGTAATTCACCGCATAAAGCATTTGCTTGGTCGCCTGGCACGACGCAAACGGATCCAAACCGGTCGACACATGACATTCATCGATCCCCAAATCGATGGATCGGTCCGTGCTGAAGTCAGTGAGGTCAAAGAACGCGGCATTTATATGTGCAGCGGCATTGATTTGGTACTAAACTTGAATACACTATCCACTACTGTCATCAATATTAGTCACATCAGGTGACTGGAAAACTGTTAATCTGCAAGGGGGGGCCCGATGCGACCGGGTCACATCAGGGTCACATCAGGTTCCTGTTTACAAGGCGTTTTAGCGTTTGAAGAATGTTTTGGTTTTATACGAAAGTATGCCATTTCCTTTGCGGAAGCAGCAGCAGTAGGCATTTACACCAGCAGCAGCAGCAGCTACCACCACCACCACAACAACAACAACAGCAATAGCAGCGGCACAGCAGCACACCAGCAGGAGCAAACAAGCAGCAGCAGCAGCAGCCGCCAACAAGCAGCAAACAAGCAGCAAAAAAACAGCAGCAGCAGCAGCGGCCACCACCACAACAACAACAGCAATAGCAGCAGCCAGGTGTTTCTTCTCAGGTGTGACAATCATGTCACAGTCGCCACTGCCCTGCGCCATTGGTGCCGAAGGAAGTGCTGTAGAGTACGTGAGCGGCTCCAAATGGCTGCAAAGCCGAAGCAAGGATGCTTGCATGGATGACTCACGAAAATTCAAGCAGCAAGGAGCTCTAGCTCACAGATGCTTCAAACCCACGAAGCAGCAAGGGCACAGCACATTAACATCAGTTCGTAGAACAAATAGAACAACAACAAACATCCATAGATAAGCCAATCCCCAAGGGCACACCATTTTGATACGACTAAGCGAGGCCCCAGTAGCATTGAAAGAAAGGTGCCCATGTGAAAGTCATCGTAAAACAAGGGAATAGCTAGATCATTTGTATGTCGCATGTTCTCAAAGCATTATAAAGCCCCATGGAATCATGAAACCGATGCGACTTCCCGAAGACCTTTCGACGCAAGTAACGGCAACATTCAGCGCAAACCGATGCGACTAATCTATCTGAGAGTATGTGGGGGCCCTATGTCGTTTAGACTTAAGTAGGAGGTCATGTCACAGTACCTCGTTCAGACCACTTAGTAGCAGATCACACTATCTCGTTCAGACTACTTTAGTGTCATCAAGCAAAGCATCTCGTTGATCTGGGGGCCCTATCTCGTTCAGAACTGCGCCAATACCGATGATAGACTTGCGCAAACAATAGAGCACGCCGTAGACGACTTTAGTAAGGCCTACGGTGGTGGGTGGATGCTCATATGGCTGTCATGGCACCACAACACCCTGGTGTTTCCCACCGGACACCGAATGAGAAGGTCGGGCCGAAACCTGGGGTTTTTCACCCCACCAATCTGCCTGGGAGGAGCTGCGGCACATAGGAAAAACACAGAAAAAAAAGCACATACACACACAGACTCGCAACATGCTCATGGGTCCACCTGTTCATGGACTTGGTGAAGCCAATCCCACAAAAAGGTTCAAGGATGTTCAAGGTCATCCTGTTTTCCTGGGTTAGTAGTGACCACGAGTTGGGTCCCTCATATTTAGGTCCAGAAACCCAGTCCGCATTGGCGCTTGCTGCGGGGTTGCTGGAAAACCACATCAAGAAATTTAAATATGAGTGTATTTTAACAAGGAGACACCCAACCAATGAGTTTTAGCCTATTTCCTCCAGGGGGTCGAACTGGGAGGCCTCCAGTATAAAGAAAAGATACACAACCTGCCACACACGAACTTGCGGACTTGTCACGGTCACGCCCCTAACAGCCCTTCCACTTTGTGGTGTACTCTAGGGTTGGTATACACACAAACCCATTGTACACAAAGTAAACATGCAAGCTACCACGTGACATACGGACTGATCTAGTACACAGTCGTAATCACATAGGAATACACAACCTGCCAGTAGGTCGAAGATGGTCGCTATGAACCACAAAGACCACGCGGTCCATCGGGGTCCATCGGACCTCCATGGCATCTTCCTCCTCGTAGGCTTCGCTGTTCCAACGCTGTTGCAGCTCACCACCGGAACAATACCTCGATTCGAGCGTGACATAGCAAGACACAGGGAGCGTTCAAAAAGGGAGAGGTAGGGTTCTCAGTTATAATTCATTCAGTATTATCAATAGTTATCAATATCGCTATTATAATTAGTTATCAGTGATCCCAACACGCCATGGTATGGACATCTTGAGTCTCATGCCTTTTCAGATCGAACACAACCCACCCGTTCATCCCATCCTGCCCAGAAACTGGGTGACGAGTGAACGGGCCCTAAGCCTTACACGCTGGGCCAAACGGTCACCGCGCGTTTGGCGCGATCGGCCCAACACGATCGGCCCAAGTGGCTCCATGATGAGCGCAATGCCTTGGCCCCACTCGTAAACGTCGATCCTGAGCCGCCGATGCCGTGGGGATCCGGCATAGGGCGGACTAAACGGGGCCGGATCCTGCGGTGTGTTTGAAGGCTAAATGGAGGGTGTGTGGAGGGTGTGTGGTGTCAGCAAAATCGCTTATACGAAGTTGCATCAAAAATACCTTCCACGAAGTTCGAAGGTTTCTGGGATTTCGTTGCAGTCAGTTCTCCTACTGGCCCACCATTCCACGAACTGTCCACGAATAGCCTTGGGTTCTACGAATGTCGCGCCTTCCACGATGTTAGTAGAATATAGGTTTTTGCAAAAGCCTTTCTGTGCACTACCCTTCCGTTTGCCTCTGATTTCCGTTTGGGGCGCCTGAGGCCGAAACAAGGGGTTTCGTTTCGGAGCCCAAGGTTTAGCAAGCTTTCTAAAACGAAGGGTATGTCTGTCTCTTCATTAACTAATGCAATGACTAAGTTGTGTTCATTATTCATGAGCACCTCTTTTGGGTCTGCGAAAATGGAACCTTCCGCCGCGGATCGTCTCTCCAAGCGGCAGACGCGCAATGTTTGGGTGATCTACGCTGAGGTAAATTTCAACCTCCTGCTTCAAAAGCTTGTAACGACCTTGGATCGATTTGGATCGTGCTTTCTGACTTCTTGAGCGGATCGACTGCAGCCCTTTGAGTCCATCCGTCCGACCACCGGCAATCCACAAGGCTGCAAAAGAAATTGTAGTAGCAAAGAGTAGCACCATGCTCGACCAAGAGTCCACAGGTTCACCAGGCTACTTTGTATAGGTTGAGCGTCTGAAGATTGGGGTGGACACTCCGACCCAAAAAACACCTAGCAATATCTAGAATCTAGCAATCTACTACAGTACCGTCAGGAGAGAAAGTCGATGACCCGGTGGTTCCTTTAGATTGGTCTCGAGATGTCTCGTATCGTGTCGTGTCCCTCAAACCTCCGAAACGCGCAGGTCCCGCTGCACGGGGGATTGGCTGTTCGGTCACCACGCAAAGGTCCAGTGATCACAAGGGGTTCATCCACTCTCAAATAGTTCCAGAGAAGCTATTAAATGCTCGACCGCGGTGTGCAAAAGCAAACGGCCCAAACTTTTGAAGCGGTTGACTGAGCAGGTCCAAGAGCCAAAGCTGCCAGGGCACTGTCGTTCATGCTGTCCTTGTCGTAGATCTTGAGTGCATACAACGATCCATCCACGGTGCCTTAGGTGAAATCCACAGTGCCTGAGGTGACAACAACAAGGCCAAGCTACCCCAGACACGACATGGATCATGGGACTGACATATGACTCCCCATCAGTTGGGGTGGTTGACCCGGCGTCAATGTAGGTAACTATGCCAGTCCCAGACAGGTCGTGTCTGGGTGCCTTTACTTCCTGTGATCCCAACCCTGAGAGGCAATCTGGAAGACATCTACAAACACTCGACAAGTGGGGGGGGCATCACTGGGACTGAGCGACCTCTTGAACTTCTGTCCCCTACACCTCCAAGCACCTCCTCAGAAGGTATTTGGACCCTCCAAACCCACCCCAAACACCTTCTCAGGAGGTACTTAGAGGTCCATCAGGGTTTCGGTTGAACTCACCCGGCCCAGTGGATGTGATTCCTCGCCCTATAGCGGAGTCGCATCTGGCGGAGTCGCCACGTTGTTTCGTTGGACTTTGAATCGTGACACCGGCGCGATGTTTGTTCTCCGGTCAAACCCAATCCAAGAACAACAATTCACAGGTGAGAGAGGACAATTAGATGTATTCTTCTTCTTCTTCCTCTTCTTCTTCAGAGTGGTCTCCAATGCATGCGTGTTCCTCTGTTGACCTCCCTCGCTTCAGACAAAATCCCTTCTCCCTCGCGTTGAGCCGTCGGACTGGCCACCAGCTGCACGCTGCCGGACATGCCCGTACCAAGGACATTGTCCTGTTTTATCCGTGCCGGAATTGCGGTCGCTTCTCTTTTCATTATGCTGAGGAAGCTACCATACTGCAGTAGCATAGCATGCATCATCATGCATCAATCAGTGAATCACGGTATGAATCCGAGGCTTGGAGGGCTCCTCGGCCACCAAGTTTTCACCACTGAATTCTACAAGTACGTTCTTCACCTTCGCAGAGCCCGGCGTCCTGCAAGACATAGTCGTCCTCCAGCCTGCAAACTCCGGTAGCTGGGGCAATGAGGTGGTGCACGTAATGCACCAGGTGCCCACCGAACAGCCGCTCACCAGATGCTAGAAGATGACTATGAGTTTCACCCCACCCGCCCCCTCTGGTCTTCAGCTCTTCATCTAACCCAACCCCCATCCATGTGTTTCAGCCCAACCCATGTGTTTCTGCCCATCCCGCCTACGTCCCGACTCAGCGCCGTGGTAGCGTGTGAAGGCCGTGATGGGGTTGGACGCCCTGAGCCGGCCTCGTCCCGTGCCGGTCGCGAGTGTGCGACGCGCGCGACGCTGCTGGGCGGTGACCTGGAAAGGACCTGCGAAAGAACCAGCCCAGTTCAGCTTCAAAGTCATGTTCCAAAGGCTCAAGATCTCCCCAGGCTCTATTCCCGTGTGGAATAGAAGGTGCGAATCTGTCCGTGTCAAACACTTTGACAACAAATAGTCCAGCCCCACGGCCCCACTTCCAGCTCTGGATGACTCATTCATACTCGCCCACGGTTTCCTGGCCCATCAGGAAGATATAGTAGTCTGAATTCCGAACGACTACAACACCAGGTCAACCATTATTTACATATCTTTACATGGTCTTGGAAGCCTAGGGGAAGCCTAGGAATACTCTCTTGGGCCCTGGTCGCACCGGTTTTGCACAGATTTCCAAGCCAAGCTACGGAGATCTTCCGCCTCGGCGCTTGGCCGATGGCCGTCGATGGTGCTGGGAGCTTTTACCCAAACAAGGCATGGCTGGGAACACTGTTACAGAATCATGAACCTTCTGAGCATGATAGAATATATTATAGTAGCTAGTAGATGTATTAGTGAATCCCCTTCCAACAATACGCTGTGTGACGGTTTCGGAAGCCAAATGTTTGAGTTGATCTTGGTGGAACAGGGCCGAGCACACTCTGTCCAAGGCGCTTGAATGGCCCAGCGCGGCTTCTCCTCTGGCCAAAGCTCGCGCAGGCTCGCCAAAAGCCCGCCTCAGCAACCGTCTTTTGGCCAAATCCAGGCACCAAATCTGGAGGGTTGAAGCAATTTCGCAGCAATTCAGCCACCTGTTGAGTGGGGCAGCATGTGGATGACCCTTCTCCAGAGGGAAAGATCAGTCCCGCTCCTCTCCCTGGTAAACTGGTGGCCCGTTCCTCTCCCCGCTGCTCATGGAAGAAAAACACATATTTGCAGTAAGCAAACCCTGGGGATTTTACTACAAAACTATGTGAGATACTACGACTACGGTGATTGTTGCTGTTGGGGTGGGCATACCAACCAGAAATGTCTCACCCACTGTCGATGTTCATTGGCGTTTACAATGGTAAATCCGCTGAACATGGAAGGGATTGGACAGGCACCCCCAGTCATCTCTTCAAGGAGCTCTTGCTGCAACTGTTTCCGATAACAGCTTCCACTTCCAAGTGCCTCCGATTGCCCCATAGTCAACCAGTGGCCCGAACACAATGAGTTCCGTGTTCCTTCCGCAGCTCCGTCGGGCTTTCAACTTTCAACCCCACTTTGGGGATCCATTTTTGAGAACTCACCCCAATCCACCCAAGGAGATGGTATTCACGCTGTGAACCACCAACTTGCTTTTCAATTGGCTGAAGACGTGCAGTATGGCAAACATCCTTCGAGGAGAGTTGGCTCGGTGGCGAATCATTTGGTTCAACAACGCCCAGCATCTCCTCCCGCAGTGTCCGCAGTCGATCTTGCCAAAGCCACTGAAGCATGAGCAGGACATCTCATGGCAAGGCCATATGGCAGGCCATGGCAAGGTGTGGAATTTGCAGATTTCGGCGCAAGGGGCCTTGCTCGCATGGAAAAATGGTTGGGGGATTTGCAGGGTTCTGGGTTCCTATGATCTACTTCTCCACACTCTCCCAGAAATAGCTCATGTAGTAGCTCGTGCTTTGCTCATGAGCATCTCTCCTCATTGAGCGTCCGGCATCAGTGAGTCCGAGTGAATTCATTCCATTATCTCAGAGCTGTTGTTGGGATGGTGAGATGACTGTGAAGTGATGACTGAATGAGGGTGGCTTTATGATCTTGCAGGTACGAGTAGAAACGTCTTTAAGAGGTCAGGTGAGCTTCCCCTTTTCAGGCTGTGCAAGTTTACCCCTGAGCCAAATGTGCAGAAAAAATGCGTGCGGGGGGGCACACGAATATCACTTGCATCGCACAGGAATATCACTTGTATGATGAAGTTCCATCTTTGAAACCATTTTGATCCGCCAAAACACTTGCAAAGTTGAACTCTGCAAACCAGCCGACCAAACCAGAATGAAACATCAAGCAACCATATATATATATATAGTCGCCTAATGACCTATGAATTGTGGCCATTGAATTATATTAATAGACTATAAGTAGACCACAGTAGTGCCTGTATGTGTATATCATTTAGACCTTGATTTTTGATCCACACCGCCCACCTCCTGAGTCCTCAGTTGGCTTTTCTCATTTGATTCGTTTCGGAAAGGACTTTGCCCTCTCACTGATGGGCTCCGGCATGAAGCATCGCGATATCGTGGCCTCGATCCGTCGCGGTCTAGACCCGAATCCGATGAAGCATCGCGATCCGTCGGGGTGTTGCATACCGTGGTTTCAAAGGATAAAGTCCTCTCTTTTCAGGGCAGTTTGGATTTGTGTTCATATGTTGTTCTATGCTTAGGCTTGGACGAAACCATTTGGACCACCATTTTTGGCACTTCAGTCCAGTTGGTCTCCTTTGGTCTCTTTCAACGGCGAGGCCTCATCGTGCCCAGGCCGACCCAGACCCAGCTCGCCCGGACGGACCGACGGCCAATGGCCACCGGCGTTTTCCAGTTCGCCCAAGCGGCCCATGGCGATGTTGGGCCGGATGATCGAGCCGCGGCCACTTTCGCCTCGGAAGTCCCCGCGTCCCCGCGTCCCGCGGACCGCGTCCCGCGGAGGTTCGACGTCTATCGATGTATCTCTCCCAGGCACGACGATTGGACTCGGTCCGACATTGACCCAATGTCAGTACCGATATGGCAAGCTGTCACGCAACATGTCTCACAACGCAACCTTACGCTTTTCAGTTTTTTGCTTACGCCCAAGTTCCATATGACAAGGCCTTTACTTCATCTTCGGAGGCGTTTGGCCTTGCTCATATGATATCCAGAGTTTTCTCTTGCGAGGTGCCTCAAGATCTCGTGGACGCCAAAAGTAAAGAATTTGTGGACGTCGGTTGCATTTGACTTCTTTTGTACACGGTTTTCATGGACACGGCTAGTCTAGACTGCATTCTTCGAATTAAGAATTACAGTAAGCTTTTTTTTACGCTTCAAACAGCCATACGGTACTAGCCGGTAGCCTACGTGCACCTAATTAGTCGGGTGGTAATCCGGCCCCATATACCAGCATCCGACTCTACAGGTGTTTCCTGGTGACAAGTCCGGTGTCCAGAAACTACCTGTTAGGGTCTCCAAACAGCCTGGCCAGGAGGGTCCTGGTACAGGTGCAGTACTCTGTCCTCAACCCCAAGTTATGCCATCACCGGTCCTGGGCACCATCAACCTACCCTACGGTCTGGCCTGAACCAGCAGAACCGACAGCTCTCACCCCCCGCGAGAGTCGCAAATTGGGTGGTTCTTGGGGTGTGACCCCATCGACTTGCGTTTTGTTCTTAATAAATTTAATAGACTCAAAATGACTCAAGTGATCAAGCGAGAAAACATGAGACACCTGCACTCTCTTTGATCTTCCCAGATTTTTTGCGGGATCCTAAGGGTTGGGGGCAGTCTCCCTCTACACAAGCGCGCTAAACGTGAGGCAGTTGTGTGTCTCAGTGCAGGCTCTCCACCAATCTTCGATCGTCTTCACCCGAAGCTGAGCGGCAAAGGCGAGTGAAAGTGAAGGTCAGCGGTTTGCCCATGTCGTAGTCGTGCATCACCTGTGGTGGAGCAACATCGGTTCGGCCAGCCATGGCCAGCCCAAGTACCGTACCTGTTCGGGGGGTCTACCTGGTTCTTCCAGCCCCAGCCCGAGTAGAAGAACACCTCTGTGTTCAGGTCTACTGTAGGATCTTGATTAATAACCCCCCCGCACATGAAGAAGTTCTTCAATCCAAAACTGGAAAGGGTTACTAATCAAGATCCAAGAATAGCAAGGTCATGTCCTAAAAGGAACCCACCAACTATAGGCACTCCACGACAAACACCGAGGCACCGTCTTGGTGCCCACCACGCAAAGGCACACCAACGACAGGAAGAGCACCGAGGAGACCGAGAGCCTGCGGGTGATCGAAGATCGCTAGGAGCAAGATCGCTATGTTTCAGAGATGTTGTATACACTTTTGTAAGCAACATGTGTAGGGGATTCACTGAAATCTGTGGAAATCAGTCATTCATTGGAAGATCACTGAAATAACATTCCGTGTATACTTCTTTCCAAGGCCCAACGACCTGTGGACCTATTGGTTCATGGACAAGAAATGTTCAGAACCAAAGTAAACATATAGAGTGCGTGGTCTCGATCCGTGGTGCTATTCCACTGATATCCTTCAGAAAGTCGGCGCTTTTCGCTCAGATCCCGCGACCATCTGAGCTCCAAACGTGATGAAGGAATAGCGCCGGCGCTTACGGATGAAGACCTGGCTGCCGTAGACAGGGGTTTTTGATGAGTCGGATGCGCGGTGGTTCTCTGTGTACCTATACCGCGGAACTACGGACTGTTTTGCCACAGATCTGCTTGATATCAGAAGTCATCTGGTACATGTTCCTTCCGGTTTGAAACTATGACTCAAAGTCGGAAAAAAAACAAAAACACACATGAAAAACAACTATACCCAAACACATCCAAACACTCCATGTATGCAATATATGCCTACCCCCAGTCAACCACCCCTGGCCTGATCGGCAGTCCTATGCCAGTCCCATGAGTGTCGTGTCTGGGATACGCATCGCGAGGACGTCACTCCATGTGTGGCAGTCCTGACTCCCGGTCAGGCCGTATGGTTTCAAATGCCAGTCCCATGGATTCGCTGCGTCCATCAGAACCTCCCCGGCTCACCACGAAGCGGTTTGGGTGACCACCGGTGACCGGTGAATCACAAGACGGCCCAAGACCAGTGAATCACGTCGATGTGTCATGTGACCCATCCGCCAAGTGGCGGCCATGGAAAAAAGGCACCATCTATTCATAAATGGTTTGGGATTGTAAAGCCCTTTTCATATGAAGGGTTTATGAATCACGAGTCTACATTAAAAGCTACTGTTCTTAATTCCAGTGCCTCGGTGTTCAGAACTGGAACAAACGAGACTCTTCTTCCCCCAGTTTCTACACCACAGCGGTCTCTCCCTCCATCGCTTGTAAGCCATGCCAAACACTCCAACTCTAAGGTGTTGCTTCACTGAATCCTGCCAAACACTCCAACTGCATACTTCCTCCTACCCCTATACTGCTTCAACCTGTGTTCTGAAGAGGCTCAGCTCGCCACATGTCACCCGGCACATGTCACCCAGCTCGCCCCCAATGGCCCGGCCTCACACGCAGTCTGCCCCAGAAAGGTGGCGAGCACCGCCACCAGACCGTACCACACGGCGTAGTGCCACACGATCCTCGGATGGAAGGATGGAGAGATGAGAGCCGAAGATGACTTCCAACAGGAATTCTTGGAATTCTCGGGCGCTGCCTGGGTTCAAAGGAATATGTTTTGTAATGGTTTTTGAGTCTTGAGTTCAAAAATGAAGTGCTTTTTGAAGATGCATGAGCGAGGTGTACAATGATTGCCAGTGAGGGGGCATGAAGATCATGAGAATCTGAGAGCTACATAGAGAGAGAGAGAGAGTCTACAATCTACAACGAAGCCTTGTCAAAAAAAGTAACTACTGTATAGCTAGTTCTTGACCCAAATGCTGAGGATGCGTCTGACCCATCATGAAGTATTGGATGGTGGCTAAAGAGCTGGACCTGGGCGGACGAGGATGCCACCAAGCGCATCTAGGGGGAGTGGAGATCCCTAGCGACTGGAAGTGACCATAAACTTCCAATCACATTGGACCCTTGGAAGTGATCACAAACTGCTTGGATCGATCACAGACTGTTTGGATCGACTCTTTCTACTATAACAGTCTGCTGTAGAACAAAAGGATCTCGACTTTGTTCAGGATCACTCGTGATCTCATGTTGGCTGATGTGTTTTTGTCCCCAATAGACCGGAGTGGTAGAATTTCGATGGTCCACTGGATATGCTTTTCTTGAGCACGTGTCCCTGGAGTTCATGACCAAGAATTAAAGCAACAAGGAAACATGAGGAAACCATCAAAACATACGATTTGCATGGCGAAGCATGGCGAAGCCACACACCGGTGTGTAGGATTTCGGCAATGGAACACGTCTGAGTGACTCAAAAAGTCAGCCCTTCGAACGTGCGAAAATGGGCGATGCGGTCTGAAAATGGATGGGAAGGGTGGAAAAAGGCCCTGCAAGTTGCGTGTCCATCTTAAGGTTTTTTGGGCGATGCGGTCGATCCTGTTTTTGAGTGCGGTTTCCTTGTTGTTCGGCCTCTTAAAACGAGTCCTCTTTTGAGGATTCTCCTCTTAGCTTGCTGCGATAGTGTAGAAATCCCAGATACAGGCCCGCGGCCCACTTATCCCACTCACGGAGAACCAAAACCTGTGCCAATCCTCAGCGATTAACCAAAGGGGATTGGTGACTGTTAAGCCTCCACTTCTTAGTAATACACTAACGATGACGGACAAGCGGATCGCCTTCATCCGCAGTCATCGCAGCCCACAAACAAACACATACAAACTACACATACATCTGCGATCCGCTTTTGGCGACTGCCCGGGTACACAACTCAGCTCCTGCCCAGGTCTGCTCTCCATCTCTTCGAACCACCCACGTGCGCTGTGCGCTGTGCGCCCCAGCAGGAAGACGAAGCTCGCAACGGTGGCCTCAACGGTCGCTCCACGGGGAAGGAGGTGATCAAGCCACCGACCGGTGCCTGGTGATGGGGAGGTGATCAACGATCCGTGCTTAAAAAATCTTTAAAACTTGGACATGGAATGTGGTTTGAGGAGCTGTTGATATTTTTTGGTTTGCCAACATACTGAGCAGTCAACCAAAACACCAACAGCCGAGCCGAGTCTTATCCACAACGGCTGTCTCGTACGTAACGATTGGTTGAAGCCGACCTCCCAAAACCACAGTGGTTGGATCGCGATGTCTTCGTCTCAGACAGGTCAAACGAAAAATCCAATCGACCCAGGTGCTTGCGCGTTACTCGACAGGTCGAGTGAACATCTTTTGTTGGACCCACCGGGCAGTCGGAGCATCACTGGGAGCATGACCGATGACAAGACAGAATCACAAAAAGATCATGAATCGGAAACAACATACACCACCGTAGAGCCCAAACAGGTGGGACAACAACGAAGCATTCCCAAGTCCACTGTTTGGGGAAATACTTACAGTGTTGTGTAACAAATGATAATTGAAGTGGATGACCTGCCTGTTGAAGTTTGGGACCTGCCGGGACCGGCAAAAATCAAATCCTGGACCTGGAGCTGCAAAAACACAACGAAAAGAAACCGGTGATATGATCCATATATCCTGACACACTCGTCACTAGTCGCATTGCTCAGGCCATAGATGTTGAATTGATCTTTTTTTTACCTCTGGTTGGTGTTTGGTCCACAGTCCTCAACCAATGCCACCATCTTCAACCTTAGATGGACAACCACACCAGCAACTCAAAAGGAACCCCCAACTAGCAGGAGTTGGTTTATTGTTCCAAACTACCACCACAACATCCACATGATGAAACATGAAGAGCGGTGACACCCTGCGGCCTGCACTGCTTCGCTGTGCATACCCACCTCTCACCAAACATCGGGCTCAGCAATGATGAGGGAGGGATCACCCCACAAATGAGAGTTGGATGCCCAAACAAACATTAAGAGTACAAAATCAAAAGAAGGTGTCCTTCTTTGGTGTGTTTTGAAGATGCTTGAAGAATCTGATACAGTGAGACGATTACGAATGATCAGTGTCAATACTCGTGTTTCATCTAAAGAGGAGGCACTCTGGTTAAGCACGCTGCCTGCTAAAACCACCATAGTTTTGATGGTTCTCAGAACAATGGGACCTGGGTCATATATCCAACGAACATTAACTCACCTCCACATGCCCACGGTAGAAAAAACATGTGAAGACCACAGCCTGTCCCAGCTGGTCAAACACAACGTTTCACAACCTACTCTTGTTTGGATGCCCTTCCACCTTTGCAACACCTGTCGGAACCCAATCTACAAAGAAAAACCGAGCCACCCCCAGACTCTCAGTTTCACCCCTCCACTTCCAACACAACTTGGACAGCAGCCACTGATCGAGTGCCTCATTGGCTATGCGGCTCCCCCGAACTCTTCCAAAACCCCTTCGCATTTCCATTCTCTCTCTGGCTGATCCCCGAGGAAACCTCGATGAGGACAGGGCTCAGCAGGATGCCCCCGCCCAAGCCTGCGACCAGATCACCGCCGGGCAACAAAAACCACCGGATCATCTACGGCGTAGCAATCAGGGAATCTTAGCGACTCACGACTGGCTTTCTTGCCTGTCCTGAGAACCTACGCGTTTAGTAGTTGAGCCGATAAACCCTTATGAACCAAAGGGGCTAAGGACCTATGAGAGTATACAATCCGACTCACTAACATGGAAGTGGAGAACATGGAGAACCCCTGTTCGTAAGGGAGTCTTTTCCACTTCCATGTGAGTCAGAGTGCAACGAGTGAAGTGGCTTGGTGGTTTAGTCAAATTTGTGTTGCTTTTCTACTTTCCGGTCCCACTGACTCATGGCAGGCGCGAAACGGTGGTGCTCGTCGGTGGCACGACGTTTCAACGCCGTGTGGTACCGCGAAACAACATCAACGATGCTCCAGGGCGCTCCAGGAATCTCTACCACAACCCTGCCCCAATTTGGTCCATACACCGCGGCTTGGAGGGTGTTGGAGGGAAAGGCCCCCAGCAGCTTCTCAGCTGCATCGCATTTTTTGCGTGGAAGTTCTTCTCTGTATCTACTTCACTTCGTGGGACGCTGCACCAGCTGGAAACCATGGAACCATCCACCTCTACTTGTACTTTGTCTCGGTTTCTTCTGTGCCATGTGAATGTTTCTTGTATGTATAGGGCTTCTGAAAACAGGAGTTGGTATTTGATTGTAATGTTGGACCCTGATTAGTACAAGGATCCTCTATAGAACTAACATTTACAAAACAATTCTGTTAGTATATGGTAATTGTCAAATTAATTTGACAATTAAAACAAGATGGAACCCACGAACCCCAATGCAAGCACGTTGGAAATACTACATATGTCCAAATGACACTCTTGTAGGACACTCTTGTGGGACACTCTTGTGGGACACTCT
>CAXAMN010006669.1:285387-311536 GCA_963970005.1 Durusdinium trenchii
AGTAGTAGTAGTAGTAGTAGTAGTAGTAGTAGTAGTAGTAGTAGTAGGAGTAGTAGTAGTAGTGGTAGTAGTAGTAGTAGCAGTAGTAGTAGTAGTAGTAGTAGTAGTAGTTGTAGCAGCAGCAGCAGCAGTAGTAGTAGCAGTGGCAGCAGCAGCAGCAGCAGCAGTAGTAGTAGTAGTAGTAGTAGTAGTAGAAATAGTCAGTAGTAGTGGTCATTCTGACTGAAATGCGGACGTCGTTCATAGGTCGTTCAGAGGTCGTTTTTTCGCCGAGAAATCTGGCTAAATACTGTCCAGCGAAAGTGGGCAGCAGCAGCAGGAGCAGCAGCAGGAGTAGGAGTAGGAGTAGGAGTAGCAGTAGCAGTAGCAGTAGCAGTAGGAGTAGGAGTAGTAGTAGTAGTAGTAGTGGTAGTGGTAGCAGCAGTAGCAGTAGCAGTCGCAGTCGCAGCAGCAGCAGGAGGAGTAGTAGTAGTAGTAGTAGTAGAAGTAGAAGTAGAAGTAGTCAGTAGTAGTGGTCATTCTGACTGAAATGCCGATGTCGTTCAGAGGTCGTTTTTTCGCCGAGAAATTTGGCTAAATACTGTCCATCGGTGGTGAGCAGCAGCAGCAGCAGGAGCAGCAGGAGCAGCACCAGCAGCAGCACCAGCAGCAGCACCAGCAGCAGCAGGAGCAGCAGGAGGAGCAGGAGGAGCAGGAGCAGCAGAAGGAGCAGGAGCAACAGCAGGAGCAGGAGAAGCAAGAGGAGCAAGAGCAGCAGCAACAAATACATGATGTACGTAGTTAAGGAGGTCGTTCCCATGTCGTTTTGGACGTCGTCTGGAGGGTCGTTCCCCAACTAAATAACACATTCCACAAAGACAGAAAACATCAGAAATAGCTGCGGCGGTGCGTGGAATTCTGAACGAAGGATCCGACAATACTACTTTACATCAATCCACCTTTTTTTCTGGCTCATTTCAGCTGAGACCTGTCACGAAAACAGAGCTTCGATGCCACACCCTGAAACGCAAATCCCAATGGCACGGCCACATCCAACACCCCAAAAACACGACTCTCCAAACCCTAATCCCAATGGAACTGCGCAGCAAACTGCAGATCTCACAAAGCGCTGCGCCTGTGCAGTGAAATCATCCTCCACACTTCAACATCATACATTTCCACACGATTCCTCGCTATTTCACACGAATCTGACACGTCACGTTTTCATCCGAAACCCTCTCCAAAAGCTTCCCCCCAATGGCAGCGCCTTAGCGCTCTACTGCGGACGGTTGCGAACGGTTGCGAACGCTTGCGAACGGTTGCGGACGGTTGCGAACATAGAAACAACGGGTCGCGAACAAGGCTCTACCCCCAGACCCCCAGAGTTAAACGAGAACCCTTCGCTACGCATTCGGGAAAAACATATAGTTAGCTACATATATGTTTCATATATTTGAACATATGTGTTGACATATACACTATAATTATACAAACAAATTACTATGCAATATTGTTGTATTTTTTTGTGGAGATCTCTTCAATTCAAGTTCTGCACTGCTTCTAATTAACTGTACAAATGCTAATTCAATGGTTCTGGGTCGAAAAGATCCAAAAAACAGCTTGCTAAACAACAATTGATGATCACATAAACATTAACTCTTAGATTTGCTACAACCTGAATATTTTCATTTTCAACCCAGTGCCAGAGGGTGATCTTGGCCAAACAAAACAACAAAGATAAGAAGGTGTTTTTTTGGTGTCTGTCATGAAGGTTACAAGGTGTTGCGTCTTTCTTTGTTGTCTCTCTCTCTCTCTCTCTCTCGGGTTCTCTTTCTCCTGTTTCTAATGGCCAAGATCACCACCAGGGGGGGTGGTACCCAGTGAAAGGATTAGCATTTCCGAGCCGCGGTTGCGCTTATTCTTGGACTTCAACACCGGGTCGGCGCCCTGATAGGCATAGACGCCGGCGGCCGCAACGCCGCCCATGCGAGCCTCGCGGCAAGAGCAGGGTAATTACATTAGCAGATCTATCTTGATAGCACCTCCTGCGCGTTCAGCCCGCCTCAAAGTCCAAGCCCATGAAAGTCAAAGAACTTGCGCGCCCTTTCGGGGCACAAGCTCTTGTTCCCGCGCAGAATTGCGCTAAGGGTGGATTCTGCTGCACCTGTAGCGGAGAGATGACGAGAAAATGGTTGCCGAATGTGATGACATCGGCGTGGCCTTTTGAGGTTGACCCTCGGTGAAGGCGGTGCTGGACTTTCATCCCGAGGCTCGCCAACTAAAGCCTGTGGTGCCAGGAAGATACACAAATATATGTGTGGTCACTATAACACTAATCACAAAATTGAAAACGGCGCCGTCCTCGAGGAAGGCTTTGTCGAAGGCCACGGTCGCCACAGTGCGACTCTTGCGCCGGCCCTGCTCGAGAGGAAGCGGCTTGGTCCATAGGACCGCGACCCCTCAGCACGTATCTGTAAAACATTTGGGGGAGATGTGTTGGGACACTGAGCGTCAGGCCAGCCCCGCAGAAGTCAGAAGTCGCACTCACTGGCGTCGGCCACGGCGCTGATCCGTCTATTCTAGGAACCAACAAACCATTAGGCGCTCTGATCTGCAGTCCGCACTCCATAAAGACCCGCACCACCCATCTACCGCGTTTTGATCCTCGACGCGTCGTTCTCACGCGGCTTGATCCTCGAGAGTGAGTGTGAGTGAGCGTGAGTGAGAGTGAAGGTGGGTGTTATAGTGAATGTGGGTGAAAGTGAGAGTGTGCGCGAGTGAGTGTGGGTGAGAGTGAGAGTGAGAGTGAGAGAGTGAGAGTGAGAGTGATTGTGAGTGAATGAGAGTGCGTGAATGAGTGAGAGTGAGAGTGGGAGTGTGAGGTGTGAGTGTGAGTGAAAGTGGGAGACTGAGAGTGGGAGAGTGCAAGAGTGAGCACAAAGTACTGCGCTTGCCACGAAATCTGCACTTCGAGGTTCACCAAGCCACGAAATCTGCACTTCGAGGTTCACCAAGCGCTGTGCCTGCCACGAAATCTGCACTTCGAGGTTCACCAAGCCACGAAATCTGCACTTCGAGGTTCACCAAGTGCCGTGCCTGCCACAAAATCTGCACTTCGAGGTTCGAGGCGCTGTGCCTGCCACGAGATCTGCACTCCGAGGCTCACCAAGTGCTGCACCTACCACGAAATCTGCACTTCGAGGTTCACAAAGTGCTGCGCCTGCCACGAAATCTGCACATGGAGGTTCACAAAGTGCTGTGCCTGCCACGAAATCTGCACTTTGAGGTTCACAAAGTGCTGCGCCTGCCACGAAATCTACACTTCGAGGTTCACCAAGTGCTGCGCCTGCCACGAAATCTGCACTTCGAGGTTCACCATTGCGACTGCCACGAAATCTGCACTTTGAGGTTCACCAAGCGCTGTGCCTGCCACAAAATCTGCACTTCGAGGCGCTGTGCCTGCCACTAAGTCGCTAGGCTCGGGGGCCTTCTTCCGAAGTTGGCTTCCAAACTGCCTCGCCAACATCGGGTCACATGCAAGGCGCAAACGCGCGGAGCCGCTTCACATTCTGAGGCCTGGGCCCGACGGGTTGTTGGAAACCAGACCTTGCCGCGCCTTCCGCCGCATAAAGGAAGCGTGTGCGAAATAGTCTTGTGCAGTTTAAAGAGTAGGCCTGAGTAGTCTAACACATTCAGGGCACCTTTCCAAGTCAGATGCTCAGATTCAAAAACAACAGCTAGTGGGTTGTGCCATTGAAGCCTGTCTGTGTCTGTCTGCTTGTGTCTGTGTCTGTCTGTGGGTTGTGCTATTCTCATTCAGAACCAAAAATCCAAACAAAACCATCAACCAAAAAAAAGAACCAACACAAAGAAATCATAACGAAAATATAATAAAAGAAATGGTTCTCGAATTTGAGCTAAAAATAATCCTTATATATCAATTTAGAGTACAATATTATCAATATTTTATAGACCTAATTTCCGTATAAACAATTATATACATAATCAAAAATATCAAAATATCTATCAAATTTCAAGATATTTATGCTTTACAAACATATATAATACAATCAAAAGCAAATTTCCGAAAATAAAAATATGAATTACGAAAATTATATTAATAAAACCAAAAGTTTAAAATTGTTATCATAATATAAAATCAATAGCCGTTTATTTTTAAACACAATATAATTCCAAAATAATACCAGTCCAAATCAATCCAAATATCTCCATAAACGGTATATAAACAAAAAATATTCCAAATTTAATTACATAATTTTTAATCAAGTTTTCCTATTTCATCAATATCCAATATAAAATTTCCAATCGCCTCAAGCTTCTGGCGGCGGTGGCGGTGGCCCCGACGGCGGTTCACGTGCCTGATCGTGTCTCCTGAAGATTGAGTGGAAGCCCACGCCCAGGGCATCCAGGCAAAGCACTAGTCACTAGTCACTTAGTTCACGGGCAAAAGCCCAGGTGAGGCTTGAGTTTGAGGAGTGAAGGACCCTCTCGCGACCCAACCCATTTGTGAACAATTTGTTGCATGAGCCTCACAAAGCTCCAGCACTTTGGTGTTTGGATGGGTTCCACACGATGCATTTAGGAGTCTTGAAGTCGTACCTGGGAAGTGTGCTGGCTTTGCTCAGTGAGCAAGAGCCTCACGGCTCAATCGATTACAGGTTCCAAGCGTTGAGCGGGAAGTTGGAAAAAGGAAATGATCTGGTGGGAAACAACATCATTTCCTGGCGGGACATGGCACAAAGGTGCCCTTACGACTGTGCTCATGAAATTCGCTGAAGCCCGATTCCAAGCTGAGACATTCCCGAATGAACCATTACTTGGTTTGGCAGCCGAAGCGTGTGAGGGTTTCAAGTTTCTTCGGAGATATTCTCAAATGGCCTCTGTCTTGCCCTTGGGCGCTTCAGGAGGCTTGAAGGTGGTGCCTCGGTGAATCCCACCCCCTAAACGTCTTGCAGCAGCCAAGCCACACGCGACCTCTGCAAAAACTTCAACTCACATTTCAAAGGAAACAAAGCCTATGGACACACTGCAGAAGCATCCATGCACTCCCCCAAGCAATGGCAAGAATGCCTTGCTTGTCTTTTCTCTTCTTTTCATTTCTTTTCTTTCAAGCATGCCAGCAGGTCCTTTGAGTACCATGGTGGTAGAGTTTCTGGGAAAGGTTGTAGTGTCAAGAGTTGTGTTTGTAAATTTGTAAGTCTGAAAGTCGTCTGTGCAGTCTGAAAGTAATCTGTAAAATTGCATTGAAAGTGTTTGTTGGATTTGAAAGTAGTCTAGATATACTCTAGATCTGTTTCTCTTCTCTTCTCTTCTCTTCGCTTCCCCCCCTTGGTCTTGTGAGCCAAACATTCCAGAAAAGTACAGTAAACCATCATGCTGACAACACCAAAAGCAGTCTCTTTCTCTTTCTCTGTCTTTTGCTCTTTCTCCTACTCTTCTGGGACCCTCTTGTAGGGCACTCTTTTGAGGCAAAGTCGACACTCTTGTAGGACACCTCAGGTGGTGCAATGTTGTTTCCACTGACAGCAATGCAGACCTCATCCCCATACAGAGGTTTTACAATCCGTTCTTAGACATCAAATTCTGCTACCGACTCAAATAAACACTCGTCTTTCCCGCTGACGCCGCCTAGCATCGCTCCAAGAAAGCCGGTACCTA
Source organism: Durusdinium trenchii (assembly GCA_963970005.1). NCBI lineage: Eukaryota > Dinophyceae > Suessiales > Symbiodiniaceae > Durusdinium > Durusdinium trenchii. The sequence continues at coordinate 291,046 of CAXAMN010006669.1, forward strand.
CGTATCGCATCCACCAGCGTGGCGATTGGGTCGTCATCCGTCACGAGGTGTTGGGTCGTGAAGCAAAGGGTTCCTCATGAGGCTGCTACCTACCTATTTACTCGGAAAGAACAAACCAAGGAATAAAACATGATATCTGATAAACCACTCAGTTCGCATCGGTCCTTGGTTTTTGGTTCGAGCAGGATTTCCTCAGTTCGGATCAAAGAGTTGTTTGGCAGGTTGTTCTAATCGGTGGGGATGATGCACAGGAAGTTGAGTCAACATTGATGTGGCCTCACTGTCCTCACTGTCACCTGACAGGAACCTGACATCAGCGAAAAGCAGTGCTGCTTGTGTGCAACCCAAACTATGGGTGGGCATATTATCATTCGAACTTGGCCCCTGCTCAAGAACTTAAGTTCTTCTTGACGTGGATCCGTTCGCCTTGGGTGGTTGAGCTGCATCGGAATCTGGTCCGTGGATGGTAAATGAGCGTCCACAAATACGCAAATGAGCCCTCAGAAACCACAGAATAGTTGACAAAGCGTGCGATCTGCTGACCAACATTAGCAAATATTAGCAACTGCCACTATCCCTACAAAAGCAGTCGTACCTTCTCAGGCACGGTGATGTATTCGACACTGTCATATAGGTGCCAGGAGGGTCCAGTCGTACCGAACCTGAGGTACGGTACGACTGGAATCCCTGGGGTAACGGGAGAACCACCGTGCCTGACGTCAACCGGAACCGCTCGGGGAACGGCCGCACCCCATGTTCACACGTCTGGGATCCGATCCCCAAAGGGTTTCTTAGATAAGAAAGGCTGTATAATGTAGATTGAGCCCGAAAATATCACAGGGAGGTATCCATGCAATTTTGGATTGTACTCCTCCACCACCAAATCTCCCCCTAATTTCCTCTCTATACCCTTTCACCCCCCCCACTTCGTCAGCTTCGCTTTGCTTCCAGCGCTTGTTCGCTTTGCTTTTGCGCACCGAAGGCCACCATGGGAAAAAGCATGGGGTGCCGGTCCTGCCAAAGGCTGCGGCCGGGGGTGCGCCAACGCTGGCAGGGAAAACTGTGCTTCAAGAAGTAGACTGATGCAGGGTGTATATGTGGTGTATTTGCGTTCATGTATACTGTATGCAGTACACGTGCTGGACTTGGCACTGCCAATATCGAATCTTCTAACTGGTTGAATTGGGAACCAACAAGTGTCCAGCAAAATACTGCTGCCATCTATTCATCATGTGTACAGACTTTTCCAGCACCTTGAGATGAATAGCAAACACCCCAAAGTCAGTTGTCATGTGTGCGACGGCATTTATTGGTACTTAGCTCAAATACACTATCTCTTATGTGGGGGCCCTATCTCGTTCAGACTACGTTAATAGCAAATCACACTATCTCGTTCAGACTATGTTTATGTGGGGGCCCTATCTCGTTCACAAGCGAATACTGATGATAGACAAGCAACTAGAGCATGCCGTAGACGCAGACTACTTAATCAAGTAAAAGTGGTTGCTCATGTGTCAGAGTGTAACACAAAAATATGGCCAACAGAGTATTCATACTGCCGACTTGTATGAAGTTAGAAGTTACCCAAACACTCCATGCATGGCACATTTACATACATTGACCCCGGGTCAACCAGCCCAACTGATGGGTAAAGTACGCCAGTCCCATTAGTCGTGTCTGGGTTATATCAATGTTTTCGGTCAGTTTCAGTGTTCGTTTGGAGTTGTTCTCTGGTTGGTGTTTTCAGCCTACTTGAAACATATTAGTCAGAGGGTCCAATCATCCCCAAGTAAGGGTTGAAAATAGAAATATCTGAAACCATCACCTGGTTCTGTTCTTCCTCAGTCTCGGGATTTCCACAAAAAGGGGAGAAACATCGAATGGCGCTGTCAAAAAGGGCAGCATGGAAAGGAGTGTGAAAAGCTCGGCTTTGGACACTCTCTCGGCCAAATGAGGATGTTAATGGAATAGGCAGCAACAAGCCGCAACTTCATCAGGGCAAAAGGCAGTGATGGAACCTGTGGTTACCCGCTTCCGGCCAGAAACGGAGAAAATCCATCAATGCCTCGGATGTCTTTCTCAATCTCTCTCGCCTCGCCCCCTCCGTTGAGCCAGTCGATGGGGTTCAAATAGGAGGTGGCTTGAAACCGCCAGGTCCTTGGGCAAACAATGGCTCGTGAAGAACATCAGGGACCAGGAACTTGGACAAGCATATTGCTTTGGTTGAGACAGCGGATGGACATAAAAAGCGTTGAGCCACAAACATACAGTACCTCTACTCCATAGTTGTCACACAACCAAGAGTTATATAGTAACAACTAATTAGTTGTCATGTGTTGTCCCTCAAGCCCACGTCGTCACAGTTTGAGAGCCAGACATGACCATCGCAAAGGTGCTGAGCAAGGTGGCCAGCAAAACTGGCCAACAGTCGCCGCGGTCGCGCCACGTGAACGTTCGACGACCCGTTGGTGGGGTCGTCGTGGGATCGTTCATGATGATCTCACTATACCCTAGGGCTCCTGGCCTACCTCCTGAGAAGGTGGTTGGGGTGGGTTTGGGGGGGTCTAACCACCTTCTGAGGATATCTCTTGAAGGCTCAAGCACACGAATTTACGAATGAAACATGTTGAAACCGAATATGCACGATCGAATGGACACCATGACATGGTAAACCTGCGGTATGGCCCGGGGTCCCCGGAGTGTGAGCCTGCACCTATTGAAAACACACACGCACACCAATGACCCTTACAGTAGCAAGTGCTATCCATATTGAATTATAGCTCCACATGTGTGCGGCGGCAGTTATTGGTACTAAAGTCAAATACACCATCTAATTATTTCGTTTAGACTACTTAACTTAAGTAGGAGGTAATGTCACAGTATCCCATTCAGACTACTTTAGGAGCAAATCACACTATCTCTTTCAGACTACTGTAGTGTCATCAAGCAAAAGTATCTCGTTTACTTGGGGAGCACTGTGGGGGGGCCTATCTCGTTCACAAGCGAATACTGATGATAGACAAGCACATAGAGCATGCCGTAGACTACTTTAAAGCCTAAATAAAATGGTTGCTCAACACAATAATGAACCACAAATATCAATGCATATATATTATCGAACCATACAACAACGACAATTGAACGTCTTGGACCTTTACCATCCTTTACCCAACGCCCCACAAACACGTCTGGCGAGACTCACGAAGGCCAAATACTTGGCGCTGCAATAGGGGAGACCTGCTGTTCATGTGTCCAACACGGCACCCGCAACCAATGGCAAAAGGATCTTCCCTTCTGGACCACCTCGCAGCTGAATTTTAAGGTTGGAACCAAAAGGAACCTCCATCCTGGGACCGGACTAAGTAGGTAAGCATCAAACTCCAACAAATCTAAGTGCCAGAAGCATGCCATCAACCGCTGTACTTCAAGGGCTTCAGGGCTTCAACAAGTCTCTCTCGCTGCTTCGGGCGCTACAAATTCGAGGGTCAAGCCGTTGGCCTCAAGCCATTGGCCGTTCCCCAAAGATCCCCAAAGTGATAAAGATATTGTCCTAATCCTCCCGGGAATCATCGGGAAATCACGGGAAACCCGGTTTTGGCTGCTTGGAAACTGACGGAGGAGCCCAGTTGAGCAAGTCCCGAGTCGATCTGAGCTGATCCATCCCAGCTCTGACCACTTGTCACCAGTGCCCTGTGACCGACCATAGGTGGAGGGTTCCTTCCTCGCCTTCCCTTCCACTCGGTTCTCTTAGATGCTATTCCCTACCATCACCCAGGGCACCAGGTCGGACCAAGGTCCGCGCCATGCAAACTTGCCACCAGCATCAGCAGCCAAACCATGCCGATGCCCGCAATCTGCTCTGACCTTGGAGGCATGTTCCATGTTTGGTCCAGCATTCGAATGTGGAAGGGATGTCCGATGTTCTGATAAAATTTGTTGAACAAAGTGTGGTTCCTGGGTTGCAGTCTATACAAATGTGAACAAGAGCCACACTTCTGGAATTCCGACCGGCAAATCAACTGCTATTGGAAACCTTGTGGTTTTGCTTATAACTTATGACTGGTCTTGCATTTCCAGCATATTCCAACTACCAAGCTTACCCACATAAATCGGCCCTCCCAGGACTTGGTTTGCACCTTCCTCTCCCTGCCTACCTGCCTTACCGGCGGGCATGCCGTACCAGCCCCCTTTGGGTGACCAACTGAGTTCCTGACTTCGCCTCGACCAACTCCCTCAAGACCTCCGGGTAGCTCATCACCGCCTGGGTCGCGCACCGAAGGGGAACACCGGCACCGCGCACCGGTAGCACCCGACGTGTATTTTTTTGGAGGTCTGGACAGTTGAGTCACTGATGCGCCAACCGGACCAATGAATTTATACGGAAAGAAGAAGAAGAAGAAGCAGAAGCAAAAGCAAAAGCATCTACATCCATTCCCCGTCCATGAAAAAGGATATTACATGATATTACTATATAATATAACCAATTCAATGTTGAATTCTGAAAGAAAAAGGTCCGACTCCGTGTGCGGAGGACGTGTGCCTTTTTTTTTCGTGGGGCGGGTCACTGACCATGGTTTTTCATCCAAACTCTTGAGCAGACCAACACAATGCCTAGGACTCCAGTCGTACCTTCTGAGAAAGTGGGACTGGGGTGGGTGCCACGAGGGTCCAAATACCTTCTAAGGATGTACTTGGAGCCCTAGGGAATAGAACATCAGCTCTTGGGCAACCTTTGGGGCTCTGTCCATTTGAACGCCAATCAGCTCCTACACGATGACAAAAACGTATACATATGTATATACGCTAGATAAACTGTTCACCTAGAAGATTCACCGACTCCAAAACAAGGCTCGCGGCTATGAACAAAATACCGTGACAGGTGCAAGGGCGGCGCCAAAGACCAAATGGCAGTCTCATTCAACCACCAAACCTTGCACCATCCATGCCTCGGGTTCGGCTTCCGGCACCTCTTCCTCTGGACCTGCACACTCGCGCAGGAGAGGCACTTGGACTTCTCGAAGGGAAAACAAAAAGCAAAACCAAAGAAGTGAAAGTACCCATGTAACATTGCTGTCCACTAGCTACCAATGCTACCAATGTTTAGGGTTTATTGACCCTCTGCGACTTGGGGACTAAACGGGGAGCAAACCACCAGCGCCCTCCACCAAGCGACTGCCGACTGCCGAAGTATACGAAAGCTCCGCGCGTCGTCAGCTTCTTCGTGGACGCCTCCAGATTGTTTGCACTGGTAGACATATGTAGAAATCCCAGAACACGCAATGTTACATCATTTTACATTCCCAGTCCATGGAGATACATAGAGCATGTCTCCAAATAATTACACAAACCTCCCCAAACCCACGACGGTTTTTTCCGACGAACCATTCGAACATCGACCAAAAGAATGGGCCAGGGGGGTTGTTGCCTGGGAGGTCTCTGTTTCGAATTCAATGACCCACTCCACATCTCCCCTTTCGGAAGTCGAGTCCAAATTCAAAAAAGAAACTGCTTGAGGTTCCCACAGTTCAGGAGTCATGATCTTCCAATCTTGAATTCAACTGTAGCGGATTGTTTGTAAGTTTAGGATTCTGCCAAGCAACGATGGATTGTTCAACCTCCTGTCCACACCCTCCTCCGCCTTCCTCCCTCTTCTCGTTTAAAACTGAATTTAGTGTTGAGATGTGTTACAGTGGTATGTTAAGGTGAAACATCACAGGAAACATTCAACGTTGCCCCGGTGAAGGGCCTCATCATGAAAACTCACCCCCCCCAAACTAAACCATGGACCCGAATCTCTCGAATTGACCAGTGCTTTCGACCCTCAAACCCTCTAACCAGCCCCGTGGTTTTGGGGTTCCATGTGGTCCACCAGCTCAGGTGGCCGCCGCCACCGCATCGGGTGTCCCTGCGATGGTCCAGCTGCTCCTGCTCCTGCGATGCTAGGGCCCGGTGTTGGGGGGAGGTGGAGCCGAGCAACCACTGAATCACGACGTGACCATGAACAGTACCTGAGACCTGAGATGAATAAAGCAAGATAAATCAATGAAGGAAATGGCGTGGACAGTACCTCACTGACATGAATCTTGTCCCGCTAGAATTACTGTTTTTTGGTATAGCCCAAATCGGCGCAGGATGAATATGTTCTTCACAGTCAAGAAAGCCAGTTGAACAGTTGGGAACGTTGATGAAAGACTCTTCCGTTGGGGGGGAGGGTCGAGGTGAGCAAAACTGATAATGTTCCTTAAACGACTGGTTAAGCTCTCATGGTTGAATTATATAATCCATGAGTATCCATGAGTGAATGGATCAGCTTCTTGCATAGATCAGCGAAGAATATCAAGCTAATCAAGCTAAATGAGGCGTATAAACATTGTCTCAGAAGGAAGGCAGCACAACTTATCGTCAAAAGCAAGCTGCTTCAGCTGCAAATTACCCATCTGTGCCTTCATCCTTGACACATTTCTTGACAAAAAAAACACTCGGCAAGAAATCTGGAGCAACAATCATTTGGTCCAGTCAAAACTATGTTGCACTATAAACATCACTGTCTCAGAAGGAAGGCAGCACAACTCTCGTCAGAAGCAAACAGCTTCAGTTGCATGTCTCAGTTTCATTTGTGCATTCATTCATCCTTGGCAAAGCAAACAACAAACTCCTCACTCAGCTACAGCGCCAACAACAATAACAACCCTTGATGTACAAGCACAAACTTCCTGTAATCCGAAAGCATGCTGCAACGTGGCCCATGGCCAACCTGGCTAACCTTAGTGACGTTCCAAGTCTCTAAGCAATCATCAACCCCGCTATCTCAGAAGGAAGGCAGCACAACTTATCGTCAAAAGGAAGCTGGTTCAGCTGCAAATTACCCATGTGTGCCTTCATCCTTGACATTCTATCTCAAACCAGTGTTGAATCAATCAGTCGTGAGAAACTGTTGACGCTCTCTCAGAAGGAAGGCAGCACGACTCTCGTCAGAAGCAAAACAGCTTCAGTTGCATGTCTCAGCTTCATTTGTGCATTCATTCATCCTTGGCAAAGCAAACAACAAACTCCTCACTCAGCTACAGCGCCAACAACAATAACAACCCTTGATGTACAAGCACAAACTTCCTGTAATCCGAAAGCATGCTGCAACGTGGCCCATGGCCAACCTGGCTAACCTTAGTGACGTTCCAAGTCTCTAAGCAATCATCAACCCCGCTATCTCAGAAGGAAGGCAGCACAACTTATCGTCAAAAGCAATCTGCTTCAGCTGCAAATTACCCATCTGTGCCTTCATCCTTGACATTCTATCTCCAACCAGTAAGTTGTGAGAAATTGTCGAAGCTCTCTCAGAAGGAAGGCAGCACAACTTATCGTCAAAAGCAAGCGGCTTCAGCTGCAAATTACCCATCTGTGCCTTCATCCTTGACACACTTCTTGACAAAACAAAAAACACTCGGCAAAAAATCTGGAGCAACAATCATTTGGTCCAGTCAAAACTATGTTGCACTATAAACATCACTGTCTCAGAAGGAAGGCAGCACAACTCTCGTCAGAAGCAAACAGCTTCAGTTGCATGTCTCAGTTTCATTTGTGCATTCATTCATCCTTGGCAAAGCAAACAACAAATTCCTCACTCAGCTACAGCGCCAACAACAATAACAACCCTTGATGTACAAGCACAAACTTCCTGTAATCCGAAAGCATGCTGCAACGTGGCCCATGGCCAACCTGGCTCTCTAAGCAATCAATCCCGCTATCTCAGAAGGAAGGCAGCACAACTTATCGTCAAAAGGAAGCTGGTTCAGCTGCAAATTACCCATGTGTGCCTTCATCCTTGACATTCTATCTCAAACCAGTGTTGAATCAATCAGTCGTGAGAAACTGTTGACGCTCTCTCAGAAGGAAGGCAGCACAACTCTCGTCAGAAGCAAAAAGCTTCAGTTGCATGTCTCAGTTTCATTTGTGCGTTCATTCATCCTTGACTCCTTCACCTGCGAACAACAAATACATTTCAACAAACATGAAGGCAAGCTACGGTACAAAAAGGCCACGCTCAGCACGAAAGCATTTCTGGCATTAACGCTCTCTGCAAATGAGACTGATCTCTGATGTCTTAAAAGATGAAAGTGATACGGATACGGACAATAAAGGAGCGTCCGGTCTTCTTTGTACTTGCAACAATAGATCTGCAACACTATCTGCAATTTGTGCGTCCTGAATCGAACTGCAACATTCGGTGCTGTGCTGCATGGTGTGTCCTTCTTCAATTGCTTCAGGCCTTTTGTTCCCGTACGCCATAGTGCGAGACCTCATGGAGCCAGGCAGTGTCGACTGTCAGTGCTATGGAATCAAAACGCATTGGGGTTCAGGAACTCTCGATATAAACAGCTAGGATATTAGCACATAGATTGCCCAAAGGTTCAATCAACCGATAGCCAATCTGTACTAAGCGTTTCCCTCCCCGCTTCACCCGGGGCGTAGTAAAGAAACACATTGCAGCATAACAACAATCTGTCACTCACCGTTAAAGCACCTATGCCATTCGCATCATTCGCATCAAACACCACCGGTTCTTTCCCACCAAATCCCCTCCGACACCACCTGCACCTTTTGCGGGGCCCGTCCGTCCGTGTGTCGGTCTCGGGCATCCCGAGCACAAGGTGGAGCAGAGGAGCAACAGCAGCAGCCAGGAAGGTGCAGATCGATTCACCAGAACCTCAGCAGCGAACGAGATTGGAGATCGGTGATCGGTGGCTGGTGCTCTTCCGTGACGTGGCGTGGCGTGGGTGAACGGTGAGAAAGCCCCTTTTTGGCGGTGCGACTGTGGCGACTGTGGCGACTGGTGACCATGATGACCATGGAGTGGGTTCAGTGACAAACGTCCACTGGGATTTGATTACATCACTGTTGATTCGAGTGGGGTTCAGAATGGGTTCATGTAGAATGTAGAGTGTAGATTTGGATTTGATCTACATGTCTCAGTGGGACCAAGCCCCAACACAGGGAGACACTCTTCGTCCACGATCGTCCAGTCGGATAGGCTGTGGCGCCGAACGCCTAAGGTCACGCCCAAGCAAAGCATGGGGATCAGCACGACGATGCAATCCTGCGTGATGCCACTGTGACTCAATGGCCCAGTGGCATAATCTAGAATCTCAATGATTGCTTGGTACTTGAGCTACACTCCCGAAAACTAACATAGACCCTGACAATGGCCCCCCTGGAAGATTGTTTTCCTCGACCAACCAGTGGTTTTCATTCTCCATGTTAGTCTTCCAAAATAGCAGTCGATTGGATGCCAATTGGGAATATATATTGGGAAGTATATTGGGATCAACATCAAACACAAACAGCCACTTTACATACAAGTCTTCCAAGCATCCAGTACATGTTCTGAAGGGAAATCATCATCACATGTGTTCCTTCCATCTACGGATCAAGGAGATGGATCCGTGTGAAGCCCATCTGCCCAAACCCAATGGAGTTCATCGAGCCTCATAGGCCACAGGTGGATTTGATGGAAACGTTCCACAAACACTGCTTGACTGTACTCTGCTTGAGACATGCTCAAAGTTCAAACAACAAAAAAGTAAACATTATATTAACATACGAGTAATTTAACATGTGGTAACATGTAACATGCTATGCAAAAGGGTGTCTTCAAAAGCCAGTCCTACTATGTCGTTCCCTTTTCGCTTGTCGTTCACCACCGTTCGCCCCAAACGACTTCCGCGGGGTCATAGTCGATGACTGGCAGCTCCGGGAAGTCTGGATGCCTGTTTTCCGACACGAAACGAAGACCGAAAGTGTCACGCAGCTGCGGTGGAGATTGAGATGAGCAAAACAATCTAATAGCGATGTTGGACTAGTGTTTCAGTGGAGATTGAGATGACCTTTTGGACTGACAACTGAGGGGAACTCTTTCAAACATTGGCTGACAACTGTGACCCTTGAAGGAACAAATAAAACAAAAGACACGTACACTGCTACGGTTTTGGAGCACCTGCAAAATTATATAGGATACGCCTCATGATCCCTGCGAAAAACAACTCGTCTAGAATGTCTCTCTCCCTCCTGGCAAACATGGGCAGGTTAACCCTTTAGGAATTTAGAAATGAATAACGTCCAATGTAATCTGAAACCAAGCCGCACCAGAGTATACAGAGTTGCCATTCTGGGTTGCTACCAAAGATCCATGTGCACATACTCTGCCAGGGGTCACACGGGGGTGGTGTTTGGTCTCTAAGTGAGTGGATGTTCTGGGCACCATTTGGTCTCTAAGTGAGTGGATGTTCTGGGCACCACTAACCTCCAAGTTCGGCACCCCGTCTTGTGACTCCTGGTGTGTTGATTGTTCAGATGCTCCACCTCCGGCGCTCTTCGGCACCATCCTTGACTCACATCCCCTCGCATCTCCGAGGGCCTACGCGCAATCAGCACCGACAGGTTCACAATGGAGCCCACCTCGTTCACCGGTGCACGACACAAAGAGAGACTGGACACTCCATCCTCGCCTCCTCGCTCGGGCCTCTCACCCCATCACCGGGCCTCTCACCACAGGGGTCTACGACGCCCGTCCACATGGACTGGTCATGAGGGGTCGACGGCTGCGACAAGAGCTGCGAGACGGTGCAGATCGAGCTGAGAGCGTCCCTTTTTGCGGGATCCGACCGAACCCGAAAGGGTTCGGTACAACGTACGGGCCCGAACCTGGGGAAGACATCAATAGTAGACTCTTGAGGACCAAATCACCCATATATATGACGAGGACTTCCAATTCAAATGAAAGGGTTTGTTCATCAAGAGTCTACATCAAATAGTCTCCAATCAACTGGAGCCCTAGGGAGAAAGCACATCTCATGTTGCTTGAAGGGCGCACCAGTCTGACACGTCCGTCGCCCTGTCTCCTCTCGTCGCTCCCTCAGGACCCCCGGGCGAGGATCATGAACTGCGAGAGGGCCACCACCGCAGACTCCTCCAACGATGTCTGGTTTTTGTTGGGTGATTAGTCGAATCCAACTTCATCCTAATTTTTGGAACATGTGTCATTCACTCTTTGGTCTGAAAGGAATCAACGTACCTTTTGTGACAAGCCCTTAGACTATGTTAGACTGGTGGTTGAAACTGCACCCTTCTGGTCGTTCACCTGTTGGTGGCAGTTGCAGTGGGTCTACGGACGCCGACCCCCATCAACAGCCAACCGGGCCATGTGACCGCCATGCCCCCCAACCCGCACCGGCCTGTCAAACCAGCAAGATGCATGAACGGTTGGCTTGAACAGTCTTCCGAACTAGGCAGGTCAGCAGAACAGCACAGTCTTCCACCTGGTTGCCTTTAATTGTAGGGCTAGTGTCTTTTTCCTTGCTTTTGCTAGGCTAGTGAAGTGCTTCTTCTTTGCTTTGCTGTAGCAACAGGCAGCAAACACCTGATTATCCCGAAATCACCCCTCCAGAAGTTCAATCAATATTCCTTTGCTCCTGAATTATGAATACATAACTCCAGTGGAGTTACTCATAATTCAGGAGCAAAGGAATATTGATTGAACTTCTTGGGGAGTTCACAAGGGTTCTTATGCATCTCTCTCCTCTTGAAAAAGCCCTCACATCGGAACCGCCAAAGGCTCCGATGGTTTCCCGAGATGTCCGTTGTTTGGGCCCTGCCGTGCTGCTCGGCTCGCGCCTGCAAATAGGAGAAAGAGATGAGCACCGGCACGAAGATACTGCCGCCGCCTGTCCCGGAGGCCGCTGCCAAGGCAGAGGACCTCAGATGTGGGGCTGGCAATAACTTGCAATTGTTCTGACTCTCATGTAAAAAGTGGTGAGCCAGGGATCAAAGAAGGATGGCAACCAGGCTCTGTTGTGTTGTGGTTAATGCCAAAGCGAGCGAACCATATGCATCCTGAAATCCCAATGGTTTGGCACAAAGGCGATCTTCAAGGAAACTAAACTGGAATTTAGTGTTCCGCCCTGCCCCCCCTCCCCAATGCAAAAGTATCCAAACCCAAATCGCTCATGTCTTGTTAGGACTGTGGGTGGCTTGGAAAGCTTGCAAACGCATGCCCCGAAACGTGCGTGAAAAATAACTCATGAATCTGATATGTAGGTTGTCCAAAGGTTCATGAGAAAATAATCTGGCCGACCACATTTTTGGTGGGGTGAGGTGATGAAATGAACTGTTCTACTGCCACCCCAGAACATATCAGAAAGACTTCGGGCCTGGCCCCTAGGGAGGAGGATCCAAGATCACGTCTAGGCAAAACACAAAGGGATGCAACCCTTGGATCAGGAATATCCAACCAGCAAACGGCTCTTTCTATTTTGGACCGCAGTGTTTGATGATGGATCCAAATCCTGCAGGTTCACGCGAAACACTCTCAACACACAATCCCAACTTCCTGGGCATCGAAGGGTTCTTGGGTGGTTCTTGGGTGACTCAACACGATCCAATATCCGTGCATATGCCGAAATCTCAATTGAAACCACGCCCAGATGGCGATGCGTGACGCGCCAAAAGCGGGGACACGTTCTCTAAGATCCTCACACGAGGATGAGGAAGGTGCAGAACTTCCTCAGGCTGTCGAGCATCGGACATCAAAAGGCACTGGAGGGAAGCACACCAACCAAGCACAGACTTGGCACACCAAGCAAACCTGGCCGAGGCCGGTGTGTGTCCAATGAGTTGGGGTGTTCCCCAAAATGCCTCCGTTTGTAGACGGAGTAGACAAGAACTTAGTTGTTTGCCTTTAACGAAATCCATTTGGGACCATCTTCTTCATATACTCCTTGGTTCCAATTTGAAACAAGAACCCCTCCAAAAGCCCCAAGACCCCCCCGCACGATGTCATCTCTTGCCATGTCACGAGCTAATGCAAATCTAGCAAAATATATGGTGATACGGACCTAAGCAAATTATGGTCATTTTTGGGGTTTCCTGAACCTCTGCAGCGCCCGGTGGTCCGTCTATCACTCGCCGCCCGTTGGCAGGGTGCTCACACATGTTGAGGTTTCAACCACGTGCTCACCACCCAAACATCAAACATTTGGACACCTTTGTCGCTCACTCGCGGAACACTTCGTCCTGAGGAAACGGACACCTATGCTTACCGATGCTTTAGATTTTACAGAGTTCAGAGTTCAGTGGATAGGACCCGAAACCCGGTTTAAGCAGTGAGCATCCAGCAGTAGGACGTTCCATCAGTTTATATAAAGCATTCAAAAATGTCAATAATGCTCGTAGATGTCAATTGAAGTACAGCACTTTTGACCCTTTCAAACACCACGTAGAAGTCAAGTGGCTCACTTCTATCAAACCAGGCGGACTCCCATGCCTTTCCAGGCAAGCATTGCAGACACTTCCTCGGTCTTCCTCGCTATAGTTTCCATGAGTTCCAATTAACCCTATAAATAAACGACATCGTTGCTATAACCCAGGATTCGACATAGAGGCGAGTGTGCAGGATTCCGTTGTTGTCGGAAAATCGATCCCATGTCGTGTGTCGTTCAACCCCCAATCCGTGTCGGTAAGGAGTTAGGCAGGAGGTCATTGCATGCAACAGAAGGAAGCAATTTCACCTGCAAAACAAGGTCATTGGTGCGTGAATTGCTGCATCTCGCTACAATGTTGACACGGTTTCGTTCTTGTATGAACGCGCCCGTGCAACCAACCAACGGTTTGTAGGAAATCTTGCCAGGTGCAACCAACGTTCTCTCAAGTCCAACATATTTCTGCTTTCAATGACACGCTTGCAACCATGTTTCCTACCCGGTCCGGTCCTACCCTCAGTTCACGATGTGTTCACCAGCTGGGAGGACCTTTCCGTGCTGCTGCTCTAGACTTTATTCTAGTGTTTTCTGGTGTGTTTTTTTTGAATGGAATCGCATAATTTGTATTCCATGAGGTCCGGTATGGTCCGTTTTGAATCGTCCATATAAAACCCGTCTACACTGAACTAACTGCCAAGAAACTCCTCTGAACTACGGAAAATCACTCCATGAACTGCAGGGTTTTCATGGCCTTACGCTCCATGGCGCGGCAGCGCCATCCCTCGCTCCTTAACCCGCGCGCACACATGCGCGCGCATGCGCGAAGCGATGGAGGAATCTGGTGGATGGCCTTTGGAGTACAGAATGGACAATCTAGAATGGACCCTTTTGGAAAACCAAGGACATTCACCCCATTAGTGGCCCTAATAGAAAACCCTATTAGATGGTGTGAAGGAATGTGGTAAACCTGCACACTGCATATCTGATCACTAAGACATCAAAACCCAACTTCTCAAACGCTTGAGGAACTACCTAATGATCAAAAACAACATAACATGTCCACACCCCTGGCTACCACTTTCACCTTGGCTGACGAACTCAGAAAAAACTCTCAAGTTGACTTGTTCTAACTGTATGCCCAAATCCAGCATGAATGTATGCAAATTACATCATGATCTACGTATTGCATGGCATTTCTGAGTATGCATGTTCCCTCAAGAACTGGCCCCGTCCTGGAGCCGACGCACTGGTGGAGCGATGGACACTCCGAGTCCTCCGTGCAGAAGCTGCAAAGGCCCTGCCGCGAAGCGAAGGGGCAGGACCACGCGACAAGCTGCAGAGCCCCCGGGCCGGGCCAACGCCACGCCCACGCCCCCGCCCCGGTGTGCCCTTTTTGGCGGCACGAGAACCGCCACGGGTTCGGTGGGGTTTGGGAGATCGTTTCGGAGATCGTTGATGGAACAAACATGCCGAGAACTCCAGGACCTTCAGTACGTGACCTCTTTGGAGCCTGTTCGTGACCTCATCCACGGAGATCAAGTTCGGTCACTTAGTGAAGGTCACTGGCTGAGTGGGTTCCAGGGTACCTGAAGCTCCCGAAGCTCCCGAACCACCGACTCGGCCCCCTCCGCCGCCGGACCCGGCCCAACGACCGCCGAACCGCGGCCCCGGTCGTCAGGCCTTCCGACACACCAGGTCGCCGCACTGCTCGTCGGCCTCTGAACTCGGCCCAAAAGAAGAGGCCAAGAGGATGCATGGAAGAGTTCAAAGCCAAAAGGAACACAAGAAGACATGAACTTGATCATTAGATATTCGGTGTAGAAAAAAAAAACATGAACTTGGTGAGAAACAGGCTTGGCAAATTTTCACTTAAAGGATAAAGCATGACAAAACTACAAAGGTACCTTTGCTTTGGGTGTGTGAGAAAAACATGACCTATGACCTATGACCTCCTTGGTTCAGGCAGCAAGTGGCATGACAACCAATGATGTTTGGGCCCCCTTTCTGCATCACGCATCGAGGGTTGGACACGAACGAACCAAACTATTCCACAGACTCCATGGGACTGGCATATACGTTGCGTATATACCTAGAGCCTGACTGACCTCTGTTTTGATAGGAAAAGACAATATTTTGGATAGTTGATCCTCCAAAACAGGGGTCACTCAGGCTCCAGGTATATTTACAAACATTGACCCTACATTGGTAGGTACATATGCCAGTCCTATGGAGTGTCTGGGTATGTATACACGTCCAATTACACGCAGTCCAATGCATGTTCTGAGGAGACTCACCCTGATCTAATATGATCTAATGATAATCCCCTCACCTTACGTAAAGCTTATATATTGCTGAGACTATTCCGATATAACTGGATGAACGGACACTAAGTATATCTGCTAACCACCTGCTGGACCAATGCCCCAAGCGTGAAAATCATCACCTCACATGTTCTGCACGTGCTCAATTCAGATCCAGGTAGCACTCTGGGGGGCCCAGTTTGACCGGGGGCCCAGTTTGACCAAGCCAAATTACACTCTGGCGAGCACATTTGACATGGAAGTGGAACAATAACCCTGGCGTTCGTAAAGCGACCTTGTCTATGTCAACACCACACCCCTTTGGCGAGCAGCGCACCACTTCCAGATCCCCAGCTTAGACTGCTGCACTCAAAGAGCGCTCGAGCGACAGCCGTCTCATCGGCATGTCGCCTCTCTCAACTGCCCAAAGCTGTTTTCCCGCCAGTGACCTTGTCTCTGTCAGCACCAGCATCCAGCAGCAATTGCATGATGTCCCAGTGTTCTCACTCAGCCGCCAAATGCAAAGCTGCTTTGCCACAAGCAGTGACCTTATTTATGTTAGCATTAGACTTCAGGGACCAGAGAACACTTTCGAGATACTGTATCCATCTGAAACTGCCAACTGCAAGACACGAAGAGCTATGCCTATGTCATGCTATGTCTTTGTCTTCTGTCAACCCTTTCTCAGCACTGGCAGCCAGCAACACCTGCACCTCCTTGGGCTGCCAAATCCAAACTGTCTTGCCATGTCTTGAAGTGACTTTGTCTTTGTCTACCCGGCCCTGAAGAAGCAGCTGTAGACCTTCCATAAGCCTACTTTGTTACTTCGGCTGCCAAAATGCATCGCTGTGTGGCCTGGATGGTGCAAGTGGCCACAAGTGACAAGTGGTGCCCTTATCTCTGTCAGCACCTGCTTCCAGCAGTTAGGCTGTATGATGTTGAAGTGGTGTCCCGGAGCCGCCAAATGCAGCTGTGTACCAGTTTTCTGTGGCCTTGTCTGTGGCAGCCCAGGCCTCAAGCAAACACTTCACGATTTGTTGGTGTCCTGAGCTTCCTGCAACATGCAAAGCTGTGGCTGAGCCGGTTGCATCTGTAGCATCTGGGGCAATGGGCTGCTGGAGTGTTTCAACCCTTTCGAGTTGATTGTCACCACAGAATCTTGCAGAATATAGCCAATTTGACTGGCGGCATGTTCATCTACCAAATCGATGATATAGAGCTGGATGTCGTTTAAAGGAGGAAGCTAATCTTATCTTTGCCCTCTCTGAACCATCTCTGCCGGAATCTGGAAACTGGAACAAGTTTTGCCACATGGTTCTTGAGGGATTTGATACCGTTTACCCCCAACAACCTCAGTTCTACAAAAGCTGGTAAGTAGTTCGCCTGACAATGCTAAGAAAATCTGATACATGGCTTTCTACAAGCAGCCAGGCCGGTGAATGGCTTCTGACCTTGAGCTATCCAAGAAATACATGGCATGCAAACCAGTGTTTTCATCGGTTCCTACATCTGGACGTTCCCGGTGGCTTCCCGCTCTCACTCTATCTTGTAAGGATCTCGAAAGCTTCATGAGAATCTAATTGTTTAACATGTATAGGCTCTCGATCATTATAGAATCCCCATGCCCATGAAACATCATGAAACAAGAGGTGTTTCAATTCAATGAGTCTATAAGTCGATGCAGAGTATGGAATACCTTCGAACACCTTGGGAGCACCGATGGAGCACTTCGCACCTTCTCGTTGGAGCACTTGCGGCCCTTCACGATGCGTCGAAGGTCTTGCCAATCCAACCTCTGGCGGCCGGTGCTGCTCCCAGGGGCACGGTCGAAGAGGGCGGGGATCCCGTTCTGCTGGTGATTTCTCCCTTTCTGCTGTCTGAGGTGTTGATTCGTCTGTACCATCCTGGTTTCACTTTGCTCCAACAAAAAGGGGGGGGCAACTGTAAGAAACATTGAAACAACCAGTCTACATGCCCATCCGGGCTCCAACCCTATCCCAACCACCTTCTCAGGAGCTACTTTTGGAGCATCCGGGACTAGGAGCTTTGGATCCAAGACGTCTCCGTGCCAAGGCGCGCATTCTTCGGATGCTTGGCGTAGCCAAAGGCGTCCAACCTCGGTAGAGCGGAGCATCCGAAGATCCGGCGATGCGAGCAGAGCCACCCCAACCTACCTACAGAGGTTAAGTGACCTTATAGGACCGTACAGGGGTACCTATATATAGGACAGTCATGGATAGTCTAGTTCGGGTCCTTCAACCTCTGCTGGTATGCACCTCCTCTCACGATCGGAGCGCTAACCTCATCCTCCCGCTCACCGTCGCGGCACACCGGGCGCTCGGACTTGCTCTCGTTCTGGCGCCGAAGCGGGCGGCGTGGTGTGCGCGCCATCTCCACGGGGGGATCTAAGGGACATTGCCTTCCGAAGGCCTGCGTCCTCCTGTAGCCGCTACAAGTTGATGTGTGGAGGTAGAAACATCATCAGATTAAGACAGTTCAAGATTGTTTAAGTCACTTAAAAGAAACACATATGCATTATTCCAAATGCAAAATTAGTCTTTTCACATGAAACAATGTGTCCTTCTCACACTGGTCCAACCACATCACCAGGTCCAGAAGTGTCAGTGTCTTTTGCATAAGAACATAAAAATGAATCAAAATGACTTCGACCCACCCAGAATCAGAAACATGAACCAACCATCCACTCCTCTGACTTTCACATTCTTTTCACACAAAAAGACTCCCGCCAACGGCACGTGAAAACACAGGTCCGTGAGGGTCTCCGGAGCCCCGAGCGTCCCCAGAGCTTTCGTCACACAGGTCGTGAGGGTCCACAGTCTTCGCCTGAACCAAAGGTCCCAAGCGGATCCTCGACTCCAAGAGCTCTTCGGGGCGGCTGCCGTTCACCAGCACCTCCACCTATCGATGTGAAGGACCAGGGGACGGCGACGAAGGCGTTTTTATCAAAAGGATGAACGTGTATCAGCTTAGCTTGTGTACTGTGGCGATTGAAGCGGTTGAACAAGCAACCTTAACCTGTGTGACATGGGAAAAGGGACAACATATGACAACATCATTGGATCATGTTAGATCTCCAAAAAGGACATGACATGTTTGGCGTATTTTGGCGTAATTTCGCGACTGGCCGATCCAGCTTCAGAATCCTAAACTTCCCAGAATTGGCCTACTGTATCCCAAACATATACCCTACACTTCCAACACTGGAGCAACCATCTTTACTGAGTGACCTGAGTGCTAGAATCATCTTGGGATGATCTAGGGGGACATCAAAGTGACCTTTTGATCCCCTGTTATGAGCTCACAAACAGGCCGGCCTGGAACAAGATCACTCAGTATAGGGATTCCACCAATTGTCACAGTCATCCCAAAAGCACGATGCACGTCGGGTGCGGGTCACCAGCATGCACCGACCTTCATTGACCGGTGTCGGTACATGCGGGTGGACCATCCCCAGTGGCCCAGGACGCCAAGGACGGCGGGTGGGGCCCTTCGGCACCTTGGCGGGCCGTGTCTCGGGCGCCCGCACCTGGAGCGGAGGGTCGTCGATGGCCGACCCAAACGACATGCCCTGGGATGTGGGAATCCAGGTTCATGCCGCTCATGCCGAACTTACAGTGGTGTTCAAAGTTGAAACCGAGAAAAAAGCAAACATAAACACTCATAAACATGCATAAACTCATTGACCCTTGCTGGTCACAGCAACACGAGCAGTTAAAAAATCCGTCTAGGGAACATCAACATCGCTGGAACTAGGGTATCAGAAAATGGAATGTTTTGAATATGAGCTACGCAGCATCCGACTGGTGGTGTTCGGAGCGGAGTTTGTGTCGGCCCACATATGTTCACATTGTGAAGTCTCTCATCAATACTACCCCGATGCTGCATGTGCAGTCACTTTCCACAAACAACGAAGAACAAAGGGCACGACACGACCTAGGTCTGGAATGGATTTGAGTGAAGTGGTAGCGCAGCTCGATTTGCATTCGATATGTCCATATTATGGACCTTGTAGAACATGAGACCCTATCCTGTGGATATCAACCTTGGAAGCCTCCACAGAGAGACCCACCGTCGTTCAGCACCTGGTGCCCTGCCACACCGGCAAGGAAGGCCAGGCCTGGGCCGGAGACCATGCGGTTCTGCCTCCGCTCCCTGAACTACATCACCCTGAACCTAATCAGCTGAAACTTGTCTTGGTTCCCAAGTCAATGCCCCAGAAACCCCATTCGAAGCAACAAAACCTCAAAAGGGTGCATTGTAGAACCCACATCTCTCAGAAGGCCTCAGCTGTATCAGCTGTACATCATTGTACATCAGTATATCATATCGTACAAATTGCCAAGGGGGTATAAGTTGATTGAGCATAGCCCGAGATCGGACATCCACCAGTTGTTTCTTCTGTCGGTGTCACTTTTGAGCCGAATGACTCTCCCAACCAGATCCCATTTGCGCTGCGCCACCTCCAGTTGTTTCTCCAAATGCTCACAAACACGTCACAACCTTTCCCTCTCAAAAGCTGTATGACTTGAGGCCAAGGGGGGGGCGAAAGCTAGCGCTCCAGAATGGGAAAGTGGAGGGCAGCGAGGTAGGAAAAAACACGGCGCTCTTTTTGGAGGCAGGGGTGAAGAGTCCTTTATATGTGGCTCTTTGCCCGGATCCTCCAGCGAGAGAAGAGAGAGAAGAGAGACGGAAAGACGAGAGACAGAGAGGAGAGAGAGAGAGAGAGAGAGGAGAGAGAGATGAGAGAGATGAGAAAGAGATGAGAGAGATGAGAGAGATGAGAGAGACAGTGAGACAGTGAGAGAGTGAGAGTGAGAGTGAGCGAGTGCGGCCGCAAGATACGCAACGCTAACCGCATGCCAAAGAGCGACGACAGGACGGAGTCGAACTTGCGAAGAGGGAGGAGGGAGGGAGGGAGGGAAG
>CAXAMN010006669.1:311636-330157 GCA_963970005.1 Durusdinium trenchii
GGGGGGGGGGTCTTCGACCTGAAAAATCAGGGGTTAGGATTTGCACCCGGTCGAAAGAAACCTTGCTATCGCAAGAGTAACTCCAGCTAGCTTCGCTAGCTTTCGTGAAAAATCCCTTGGCTCTGCCGAGATGCCAAGGAATGCGAACCACATCGCTCCGCTACCTGGAAATCAGAGAGGTTGCAGATTTGGTGGGGGAGGGGGCGACCGCTCTAAGAAGCCAACAAAAGCCACAAGAAACTACCAAGGCAATTTGCCCAGAAGTTGTTTAGAAGCCACCACAAGCCAACAGAACCCACGAGCCATCCGAAGCCAACTGCTTCTTGCCGTGCTTCCAGTTTTACGTGGGGGAAGGAGACGTTGGTTTTGATGGTTAAGAAGAACAACACACATGTTTCCTCACGTCACCAAGGTCGACGTGCCAAGTCGTCTCCGGCTGTGGTCGTCTCACGACGTGAACGACTGCCACGGTGGTTCACACCGACACCGTCGTCCCCGGTGGTTCTGCCACGGACACCCCGTGAGATGACCTCGACCTAGGAGCTATCAATAGACATCTTGTTGTGGAGCCCTGGTATATTCATATTAAATAATATTAATTATATGATAATATAGTTAATATAAATATAACAGGGCCCCACAACTGTCTATTTTACTTTATTTGATTTTTTGGGGTAGTATTGTAGAGTTGTTCTGTAGACTGTTGCAACTAATTCTACGAGACGGTTCAAACGTCAATGAGTCATGAGGTTGCATCAACGGTTTCAGCGGTTGCAGTGACCACTTTGAACGTCACCAATGGTTCTAAGACTATATATATATATTACACACACATATATATATATATATTATATAAAGGGAATCCTGGAAAGCATGAACGCATGAGCCCCAATGGTTCCCATTACATGATCACCAGAATCACCAAACATCTCTTGGCAGCTTAATTACTCCTTTATGCTCCTTTCATCTCCTTTCACCACAAACACACACACAGACCTGCTTGAGCTGTGAATTTGTGAATTTCGGTGTCCCATCCAAATCCCCCGTCTTCCCCTGCCTCTGCATTCGCACGGAGGGCCCAGAACTGGGGGTGCACAGACCGCGGTGTCACAGACCGCGCCGCACCGGACCGAGGCTTGAGAAAATCAAGGAGTCGGAGAGGAGCGAAGGCGCGAGCACGATCTGCAGATGGGGTGAAGGATGGGGGGAACCGAATCGTGCCTCGGTGGATTCTGCTGTCCTTTGGAGAGGAAGCCGAATCGGCCAACCAATCTCAACCTCCTCCGGGTGTTGCCTTCCCTGAAGCAACTGCAAGCATAATCGGAATATAACCAAGCAAAATTAAAGTATATAACTAGCGACACAGGAAGGCGGATGGAAGCCCCCACTTCAACCAAAGAAATCAGCAGTGAGATTCCTGAACCCGAGAACCCCGAGAACATACCGTCATCAAAAGGCACTGTCTTCACAATGGCACTGTCTGGGCATGGCGTCCTTTGACCATAACCATCACCATGGGCCAGCTTTTCCCCGGCTATGCCCAATACGGTGAATGGAAGGTGCAGGTGCACTGTGCAAAGGAATGGCATTGATGCCTGCTACGCACTGTCATAATTCCACTCTGCCAACCATTTGGCATAGTCCAAGGCTCGAATCTTTAGGTACTGTTGCTGTGTAAAGTCATGTGGAACCATTGCAACCTCTGTCTACTTTCCTGTGGCTTAGCATCAGTGAGCTGGACACCTCCAACACGCGCACCGGCTTTGGACTGTACCCAAATGGGACCCCGAATTACGGTCATTGGCGCGCATGAGGTACTCTTCTTCATGGCGCCAGGCGACACAGGACATCGGACACCATTCTTCAAAAGCCCATGTCTGTGTCGTAGGAAATGCTCAGCTGCCCTGTGGCAGGGATGTAGTTGGCGCGCAAGCTGCTGATAACAAAGGTGGCGTACATGGAGCCGCCACGAACCTCCAATGGCTGGACTGCATCTTTCATCGTTCGCTTCATTCACACGTTGTTAAAAGCGGACTTGAAGGCCTGAAGGTCCTTTCGAGTCCTCTTGAAAGGTGGGCCTGGTTTTCTGGGACACTCAGCCTCTGAAGGCTCCTTCGCCCTAAGCTAGAAGCAAAGTGTTTCAAGCTCCCGGCCTTGGTGGCTCCGAAAATGCCAGCAGCATCTTTTGAAGTCACCACGATGCTCGCATCAGATGGGCAGAAATTCTCTGGCACATAGGAGCAACGACCGCGGGAAAAGAGCTGCTTGAAAATGCCGAACTTCACATTCTTGAAGGACACAGAGCCTGCTCTGTTCAACCAGCTGAAGACACAGTATGACAAACAGGCAGGAGTCCAGCTTGGCTACTGCTATTGATTCTTGAGCGCTTCAAGAAACAAGTGTTAACAAAACCCCACTAAATCTTTTATAACTTATATTCTCACCGATACTTTCTGTCCTTTCAGCCACATTGCCAGTGACATTGCCTGAACTGAAAACTAACACCGCTACATTTGCCTCCCCTCGGGAGCCTGGCGGAACTTCCCACATGCCAGCTCTTTTGCAGATCACCATGGAGGCCTTGATTCTGTCACCGATGTTCTTGATGACACTGCGCGCCTCGGCGCCCTCTTCCTTCTCTGTTTGTTTGCGAGCTTTCTCGGCCTCCTTGGCTGCTTGCTTCTCTGCTTTGTCTTGGACCTGGCATGAAGTAAATGCAAGCATCATACATCGTTTCCGCGGAATTCCTTGTTCACCCTGATTTGGCTAACAATTCATGATCTATAGAGCCAGAACATAACACACATGTTGTGTGGTGCGGAATCACCAAAGCGGAGTAACATTCATGAATCAGTGCTCTCCATCATTAACCATGCAGCGAGACACACAGCATTGACCCTCTATATCCCTCTACCATCGATCACCAGTAGCTTGGCCATCATTCTGATAAGTCAAGTTAACTCAGTCAGGTCAAGTCCGACCTCAACAGCTAAGCCAGGCATGTGATCAGTTAAGCCTGCCATCATGAAGGTGTCATCATCTTGACCGCCCCTACACGTCCCAACGAACACAATTCGACCAGCCGTTTGGACCTCGCAAGGGAAATAGACCAGTCTACCCAGCCAGGGCCAGGGTACCTATCAAATATGTGTACTTAAAGAACCCTAAAGTTTACGCTTCTTACTCCGTTCCAACATGACACTTGCGGTCTACAGCGGATCGGATTGACACGTCCATTTTGCCTGGCAGGTACAGCACGGTTAGATTTCCACACCCGTTTAAATTCAAATAATACCTATATAATGCTTTCAGGTGTGGAAATCTGACCGCAACTTAGGTGTCGACATGTTGCACGTAGGATTCTAATGATTCTAAGGGGAAAGGGTTTGTCCCGATTTAGAAGTCAAGAAGCGCAACTTTCGGCACCCCAGTGTATGCGAAGAATCTAGTATAGTATGAATAGTTCAGTCTAGCATTAGCACAATGTGACCAATGTGACCGTATTGCATCATATACTATCTACTCTCATCGAACCTCTGTAGCCGT
Organism: Durusdinium trenchii; assembly: GCA_963970005.1. Lineage (NCBI taxonomy): Eukaryota > Dinophyceae > Suessiales > Symbiodiniaceae > Durusdinium > Durusdinium trenchii. The sequence continues at coordinate 315,183 of CAXAMN010006669.1, forward strand.
CCAGGCCTTCAAAGCATCCCTGCCCTCTTTGGTCGTTGACTGCTCGGCACGCTCCGCCTTTTGCCGGGCTTCCTGCGCTGCGGCCTTGGCCACTTCAGCACGCTTGGCCAAGGCAGTAGCCTTTGCTTGAAGGGATTGAGCTCGTTCCATGGCCTCCACGGCTGCTTTCTCACATGCAATGGCCTCCTGGGACATTTCTTCAGCTTCAGATTCCAGCTTTGAAGCAGTCAAAGCGAGTTCTTCCGCTTCCTTTCTCCGACCACGTTTGGGTGCACGTTGGCCGGGTGGCGTGGCTTGGGAGCTCTCTTTGCGCTTGTTCTCACGCGGAGGTGGTGTCTCTAAGACCGCCTCTCCACTGATCATGGCGAACATGCTGAAACCAAGCCGAAGCAAATGGATCTTCAAGCCAAAATGCTGCCATCCTCAAAGAACTGGTATTTGTACACAACACATCTTACAGTAAGTCTTCAGAAACAGTTCAAGCTGTGGTGCGCTGGCTACTGCACAAAGCATCACAAAGCGATGTTGTTGGCATGGTTTCTTGCAATTGACAACCCTTGGATTGTGACCAAAGTAGTAGAAACCCAGAAAACCTAAATACTCACTTTGGCAGCAAAAGCCTGGGACACTGGATTGAAGCTGCCTTTTTTATAGCGAACAGAACAGGCCGGCTGTCAGGTTGATCTTGCAACTTGTCCCCGGCTTCACCTGCAGTGCCGCAGGGCATCCCACGATGTTCTTTGTGACTGAAGTGCTTGGGTGAACCAGCGAGTCGACCGCCCTTGGAGAGCTCCGAAAGACGTTCGCCACATCGCCCTGAGGTGCTCGGGCGTGCGAAGGCGGCGCCGTGCGCCCAACAAATGTGACCTGTCCCAGAGTCAACTGGCGGACGTCCCAGTAAGCATGGGACTGCCGATCAGGCCAGGGGTGGTTGACCTGGGGTCCATGTAAACCATGCAATACACTCCCTGAAACAATCATGGAAGTGGATGGCATGGCCCCTTGGAAGACAAAGCCCTTTCTTTCCTGCAGGCGGTTTAAAAGCACCTAAGGTGCGGAAAACTCTTTACTTCTCTGTATCTGGTTGGTTGATGTTGGTCGTGTCCGATTCCCTCTCCTCCATGCAACAGTGGCACTACAAAGACACTATTCGACTGCCTTGAACTCAAGCCCTGCTCGATCTATGTCCATCGACTGCCTCCGCCATGCCGCGTCGACCACGAAGAAAGCCTCGCCTCAGCTCACGTCGGTCGTAGTCTGGTGAACCTTTCGCTCATGGTCGGCCTTCGCTCAACTCCCTTCACTCACGGTTCTCCAGTGGTGGGCGCCCCACAAGACTGACATCCCAGAAGTCTTCCGAAAGAACATCTGCAGTGTCCGCAGCATCCTCGAACCCGGCACATCACGCAGCGCAAGTCTTCCCGCTCGGGATTTTTTTGGAAGCTGAGGTGGAGAAGCACCGAATCTGATTGGTTTGAAATGGTCGGAGTGTCCGCAGCGACTCGGTTCTGCACATCTGCACACCACAACAAGTGGCCACTGAGTTTGTGCAAGTCCATCTCTTTGTCCAGGTGGCAAGTGCTTGTATAAGCAACCATCATCCTCCAATTCCATCTCCCTATGAAACAGGGAATGCATCACAACACTCCGGCAGTCTTCAAAGCTTCAAAGTGCTTGATTCTGTATCTCCTCAAGAACTCTTCCACTTTCCCTCGCACGGCGCACGAGAAAACGAGTACGGATTTGAAGCGCCGGTAGGCTGGTAGACCCATGTGGTGAGCCCAGCAGCTTTGCTATACATAGAAACACTACTAGTATGAAAAACTTAGTTCTTTCTCTAAGGGTGGTTGCATGTGGTTGCTAATAGGCTCGCTGGCTCCTTCCTGACCTTCCCTTAGAACACTCCTTTCATGAAGCCACACTCTAGCCATGACCTTCCATTGGACACCCCAGTGTGATAACAGAATCCATACCCACTACTGCCAGAACGCTTTAGGACGACACCTTGCATCGTCGAGTCGCATCCGGTTTGAATATGAGTGGCTGGATCCAATTGCGTTGCAACTGGTGGTTACATATCCCAGACACTCCATGGGACTGCCATAGGACTGCCGATCAATTGGGGTGGTTTTGGGGGGGTCAATGTGGGCATATATGGCAATACATGGAGTGTCTGGGTCTTGTTGTTGATACCTGAAATCTGACCGTCGGAGACTCTTTTCGATTTGCTTCTTCACCATCAGGGCACCTGGCACAGGTTCTGAAGCGATCTCCAACCTGGTGAGTGCATGTTGAAGAAGTTGAAGCTTCTGAGCAGTTGAGAGCTCACTCACCTCGCCCACAAGACCGGGTAGGGGGGTTGAAAAGAGACCAAGTCATCTCCAAGCCTCCCAAAGATGTGGCAAAGACTTACGTAAGTCAAAAAGTGACCAAAAGACTTGGCAAGCCTCTCTTAAAGAATGTTGTGGCTTCTAAGAAAATCAAAAGAATGGAAAAAACATCCCCCACAACGCCCACTTTTCTCGACTCACGTTCCATGTGGAAAACAGCTCCCACAACTGACTGACTGTTGTTGGGGTGCCGGGAACTGGTGTTGACCGCCACAAGAGATGACCAAACCGTCGAAACGAGCGACGCGGATCGACGCTGTCGTACTTTGGACCCCGCATCTGAGCACAAACTGAAAACAACGATCTGAGCATATCTGCTTCTATCAGTTCTATGACTCATTATAACATCAAAACTATTTCAAAACATTTCAACTAACTCTGTCATGTCAATGCGTACAACTCCAGGTGCGCCCTGCATCGGATAACTTTCTTCACTTATGAATTTGGGGATGGTCGCTTTTCACCTTCCATGACGATTGAATGCTTGAACCAAAAATAATAGACCTCAAGCCACGAATTCCAACCACCTCCTCCACATCCTGCCCCTCACACCTTCTCTACATCCAGCCCCAGCATTCCACATTCTCTCCCAAGTGGCCGCTCCACTGGCATCCAGCTCCACTTCTCCAATCACATAGTCCGCTTCCACGCGCGGCACTCGCCCTCCGTCGAGGCGTTCGTCGCGTTCGTCGCCCTCGCGCGGAAAGCTTACCTGACCAGTCGATCGATGGGTGACCCGAGCGCAATGCTTTTTTCCAGGTGGACGATGGTGTACCAACAAAGGTTGAAGAACCCGAACTAGACTATCCAGTTCGGTACCCCAGTAGGGTCCTAGTTCAGGTCACTTAACCTCTCTTGGTATTTGAATGACAATTCTTTGGTGTGTGGGGTAAGTAACTAGTGGTGCCTCCCAACCTCACAATCTCCGGTCACCGGAAATTGGTCACTGGTATCATCGTTTGGACGACACGGCTTTAAGCCATTTCCATGTGGTGCGGCCCGAAACATTTTCAGCCAAAGGAAGAGTGCTGGAGTATGTAACTCACGACCGCTCATGAAGGTCTGCAAAATAGTTGTGTTGTATGTAGGGATATGCATAATATGGACGACTATCACGGGATGAGGGCTGAACTTGGAAGACCGCAAAGGAACAGTTGACGAACACCCGGTGGTTGGAGCGTCTATAAACCACTAGGTTCTTTACATACATGCACACAGCCACGTAATGTAGATGAAGAGGTTGTTCAATCCCAACATGGGGGGGTTATTAATCAAGAGTCCACATTGTGGCAATGTGGCGCATGCAGGCTTTGGGATGTTTGGGGCGCGTGGCATTCCTCCAAGTGGCGCGATCAATGTCGATGAACACCGCAAAGCTGGTGCCGGTGTCGGGCATAGGCATGGTTGCCTGGCAGCATGATCGAGCAGGAACCGAAGAGAAAGGGAGCAGGTCACTTGCGTACGGCGTACGATGTGGACGTGAAAAACATGTATATTTGTTGAGGTTTTTTCTTTGTTTGCTGTGTCCAAAAACCAAGCCTGAGAAGGGAAACTCTTGCACAAAACATAAGACGCTTAAGCCATCTTAAACCTAGAGTTCCAGCTTGAGGTCACTCACCAACTCTCCACTCACTGGAAAGTTTCAGAGTCCGACTTTGAGTTTACATAATTTTGTGCAATCAAAGTGTTTTTTAATACTATTTTCAAAATTGAGGTGACAACAAACTCATGATGCAAGTGATGCTTACACATGTGCATTGCATTTTGTGCATATATCACAAAAAATATCAAAACCCAAACCCATTGATCATCATTCACACGAGCATAATCTATCAAACACTTTCAGTTGCAGCACTTCGTTCCCTAAAACATCTTCAGCCTAGCCTATCGCCTCGCTTGCGTCAAAATAGAATACTGGCCTCAGTCGAGGCATCTCCCCCATCCCTTTTCTCTGCAACTCCTGCGGCCTTTCTTTCTTTGGTTCAACCGGTCCAAACGGATGGGCCTCGACCGCTGAACCCCACTGCACCGCCGACCGCTGGCGCCTTATACCTTCGCCTCCACGTCTCGATCCGCGCGAAGACGTCCAGGTCGCCGGGTCCGCCGGGGCCGGCGCCGCGAGGCGCGGGGAGCGACAGGTCCAAGGTCTGCAGCCGCTCCGCGATGCGCGGGAGCTCCGTGAGTTCGCGGTAGACGCTCCTTGGCAACGGCAGGTGCAATGGCAGGTGGATCTGGCAAAAGATGGCGACGAATCAACGACAAGATTAGGAAAAGCATGGCAATAAAAACTATATGGCTTTGAATGCAGGGCTGTTGCGCATACAAACATTTTTACAACGTACTTGACCAGTAAACAAAATGGTAGGGGAGACATGGCTCTGGAACAGGCTGTCCATTGGACTAACATGGATGGCAGAACCTATATATATATATATATACAGTATCAATCCGTATACCCTTTTCAACAAACATGTCTCGTCTGTCTCGAAGAACAGCCACGCCAGTGGCCTAGGGACATTCTGATCATTCCTCAATGTCCCTGACACCACGATTCTATGTCCCTGACCCTGACCATAATGGTATAAAGCTAGGAAGACACACCATGAGGAATGATATGGGATGATTCTTCAGACGTGTATATTGGTCACGACTGTGTCTTCTGAGATGATCACCTGAGAAGATCCGACCACGTGGAATTACCATCTCAATCCGACCACTCAAACCACTCTATGTATACTTAGTCCGACCACTGTATACTGGTAGCCCCGCGAAGTCCTGACCATGTCAATCCAAGACTCACGAAGTCTCCGTCCAGCGCCTTTGCGCCGTCCTCTCTGGCCTTCAGCTCCAGCGCGCCGTCGCGCTGCCGAAGCCAAAGGTCCCGGGTGGTGAGCCGGAAGTCCGAGGTGTCCCAGTAGACCTGAGGTGATGTCACCAGTGATATACGTCTTATATAGTTTTGAGATGGGAAACAGCAGTGCCCATATGCAGTGCCCAGTTGATTAATGAAACAACTCAGGTTGGTGATCAGTTGTCCCCTGAAAGATCAATACTCACCTCTCCACAATATAGAAGGCAATGTGGGTCGACCTTTGCCCCAGCTCATTGACTTATTCGTGAAATGAAGAAGAGGCCCAATTCCAAAAACTCAAAAGTACAATTCATGCGCTCTCCAGTACAAAAGGAGCCCAAGAAAAGAACATGCTGACAGGTCAGGTCCAAAACTTGGAGCTAGGGTTGTGAGGTGAGAACATATGAAGTTGTCTGAAAAGCCCCTCTCTAATATATATATATATATATTCCCTATACCACTGTTGATGTAGAGTGTATACAACCGTATACGGTGCAAACATGGAGTGCGTGGGACCTGCCAAACTACATATTAATTAGACATGAACACAATTCATTCCAACTCATTCTATCCCAGAAACCCATGCAATAGCAACTCACCAAACATCCTTCCCTCCTCTCTTACCGTCCATGGAGACCACATGTGTGGGCCTGTCTACGGGAAGGTGTTTTAGGCTCGCTGCGTTATTGTGTTGGTTGTCGTTTTGATGCAAATCCGGAAAAACGTGTGTAGTCCACACTCAACCGACTGAACCCTTGTGCAAAAATCCTCTTCATCAAAACAAGAGTTATCCGGGGTTATCGCCCTTTTTTCTTCAACTATCGTTTTACAGTGGTTTGAGCATGCTTCTGTCAAAATGGACAATGTGAAGATTACTTTCTTAGATGGGGGGGCTTATACTTTCACATACGCTTGTGGTTCTTTATCCTGGTCTATAGCAATTTGATCATCTTGACGAACCTTTTTGAACCCAGCAGTGTCAAAGTTGCCATACCTACCTACCCTGTGCAGTTCACTAGGTTTCGAACCTGCCTACCCGGCGCTCGGCTTGTTCGCTCGGCACCAAAGGATGCGACGGAATTATCTGCCGTGATATCTACTTATGTAATTTACATGGCTGATGCTTCTCAAGGGCTCTAGCATCTAGAGGGCCTCTATGTTTGGCCTTGATTCTTGCTTTACAGATGTAGGCCTTTTAGACCCTGTTCTCAAGTTGACGCCAAAAAGACACTTTGAGAGACCATTGGTTGGTGTTCGTCCATCCCTTCTTTCTGACAGAATGAACAACCTGAGCTTATTTGTCGAATCTTTTTGGTCTAATGTTGCCTCCCCCCCACGGACGACAGCAACCTGAATGGTGAAGACGCCGAGCCGCGTCAGTGAAGCGTGCTTCGTCGCTGAGCTCAGCAGAGGCTTCGAGGGACGACAGGAGTGGAGCGCTGCAGTGGAACTTCTGCCTGGAAGGGGGTCATAGATGGAGATCGACATGGCAGTTGGGATGAAGAACAGGGGGCTCTATGGGGTTCTTCTTAGAGGTGGTTACAAAACAGGTCCTTTGGCAACCTGAAAGATTGAACATGATTGAACCTTGAAAGCTTTGCGGGGTTGGGTCGGCGAGGGTTCCCCAAAATCATCAAGAAAAAAGCACTCACATTTCCCCTAGTCCATGACCTATTAGTAGCTTATTCTGGGGAGTACCGGAACAATTCATGAAATTACATTAAATTTCACCCGTCGCTGAAAACCAGGAAAAGGTCCTGTTGCTGTGTCTGGCATCCCTTTGAGACTAAGCATAGATTTGGGACAGGTCTGATAGATATTTTTCGCTGAGAGCTGATCATGCTGCTAATCTTGCTAACACTTTTTCCCCCTTTCACTTCCGTTTGGGGTTTGTTGAGGGACTACTAACGCAACGTCATGCCTTGAGTGCCCAAGTGTTATTTTGTGCTTCCTCGCGTGACCCTGACTGCAACTAAGTTGCTCCACTTCCAAAAACCCCTCAGAAGAGCTCATCACACTGAAGGCTAGTCTCGCTCTCTGAAGGCTCAGCAAACCTGAGTGCTTCTCGCAGCAAGGCGCTCCGTGTCTCCAATCTGACGTGTGAACACGTCGTGCGATCCACTCGTGTGGGAGATGCCCGGGGGTGGACTAGCTGCCTGGCTCTTCGCGCATGTTAGGGGCAATCACATACTAGTACACCATGGTTTCCGGAGGTTGAAGAACTCAATTATATTACTCAATTAGAGTACTCCGCAGAAGAAAGCAAACATAAAGAACACGAATTGTGTTTGATCGAAACCTTCTAGGTGTTGACGTTGAAGGGGTGGGACTTCCTGTGTGGTTGGCCTTCTTAGACCCTCTTGTGATGTGAGCATGGCTGCTTTTTACCAATTTTACCTCTGCACTGCTGTTTGCTGATGGTTTGAACACAACAAAACATTGAAATGACGAGTGACATCTCATAACTAGGTAGATCATCTCCCGCACCCAAATCACAGGATTTCGGTTGACAGCTGCTGTTGCAAACGTGTCATGATAACTGGGTTGTTGGCCACTATTCCTCAAAACCGATTGAGTTTTCAGGCAATGGAAAAGCAACAGGGAAACAGGGTGCCTAGCTCTTCCTTAATTGCCAAATTATTATCTCATTTGTTCACGCAAACTTCTATAGAGGCTTCAAAGGCCTTCTATCTATTCAATCATCTATTAATGTGTTGTTTTGCAAAAAAAAACAGAAAGCCTTTGATTCCTCCAGCAAAATAACACAAAACATCAGGGGTTTTCCAACAATAAAGATTAGGGGACAGCTGAGTCGAAATGGCATGAAGTAATCCATCAGCAATGGCAAGTTTGGTCGCTGGAAGTGATCCATTTCAAACCAAATCAATGGAACCGAGTCCCGAATTGGCCTTTTTAATGAGGGGGTGGGGGGAGGTTCGACTTCGGGTTCGCAGGGGGCTCGTGATGATTGAGACATATTGAAACATTACTTGAGACATGTTGAGACATATGGATCAGAATGTCAGACCCTGACCAAACCTAAAAATACCCAAACCTATTTCCAAACGCTGACACCGGAGGTTCTTCACCGACGCGCCCCAATGGGGTGAGTGTCGGTCCAAGCTGGGCAAGTCACATCCAAACGGAACTGGAATCAATGCCTACATTGACCCCTGAAATCAAATGTATGCAAGATTTTGCAAGTATGCCACATGTGGCTATGGGTCAAAACCATGGAACCCACGGAAAACACCACGGAAAATGACCAAGGCCAAGGAAAAGATTGTCGCTGTGTAGTGATGAAACCATCCCGCAGGAAGTCTTCTTCGGACCTACCAAGGTGTACGGCTCCGGGTTTTGACCCACTGCCATATATGTCACATGATCATACATGGAGTGGCTGGCAAAAGCTAGTTTCCATTCGTTTCCCTTGAATTAATACGGGTCCCCGAACCGAAGAAACTCCAAACACCAAAAGAGGGCGACTCTAAGGTGAATGTAGCAACACATGCCACATGCGTAGGCCAATGTCGCAACACGACCAAAAAAACACGGCAAGCGCTCCCCACGCTGCTCCGAGCGTCTCAGGGTACCCAATGCCAACACGAAACGCCCATGGCCTTTCCAACGCATCCTTCTGTCCCTGTGAACCCAAAACGCAACTTCTGCATGATAAAAAAAACATGTAAACGATGTAAAAACACGGCCAACTGCGCTTTTTTTTCTTTTGGATACTGTTGGTCCCGGTCTCTGTACGGATTGGACGCCCTAATCCCGTTCAGATTGGTGAGAGATGCAGGTGACCACCGACCTGGATCCCACGTCGTGATGGAACAGTACGAGCACAAGGTGTGATTTCTTCGAGTTCGTGGAAGATTGAAGCTATATTGTTTGGCGTTCCCGGTGTCCACAAGAATCTCAAACATCTCAAACACCAGGTTTGCTGAACATAAATTTTGACTTTTCTATTTTTGCAGAGTGAATCCAATGTAGCCGACGTGAACTTGACGGGACCGGGATTTTCTGTTCCGCCCCCCCCCCCCCCCCTTAATACGCTCAAATAGACGGCAAAACGGCACGTCTGAGGACACTGTTTTGTTGTTTCCCATCCAATGCATTGGCTGTGGACGAAACCTTGTGGCACCTTGACCATGGCCAGTTGCATCACCATGACGATAAAAAAAATCACTAAACATCATTATTGTGGACACATGTTTCAGACACATCCAGCGAGCCCCTTGAAGGCCGCGAAAGCGGGCCTAACTTAATTTATGTATTATTATGTGTCACTCTTCAGGGTTTATTTGGTCTTGTGGAGCCGGGAGAGGTGTTTTTGGGATGCTGAGCCGAATGGTCAAAGGCCGACTCGCCCAGGAGTTCGTTGGCGCACGCGGGTGAAAGCCTTCAGCTTGGCACCAGCGGCAATTCGAGACATTTGATGTGCCCAGGGCTGCTGATTTCATCTGATTTCTGCAGATTTTACTGAATCGAAACACAAATCATTCGAATAAGATCGAATAAGTAAGGCTGGAGGATAAAAATGAAGCAGCCACATCCCAAAAAACATCCAAAAAAACCATCCGTCAGGCACCATGGATCCACATGGCCTTCGACTTGGGTGTTTTTTACATGCGCAAGCAAGCCATGCCGGCATGCCTCTGGGTTTCACATCACCCCGGAGACTATGGAGTGAAACGAAGGCGAAGTCATGGCTGATGCTTCTGAATACGCCAACAAAATTGGCACAGCGATTCCGCACATGACATCAAACTACCTGCGGGTGCTGCCACAGGAAAATGACATCGTGCGACTGAAGCAAAATAACACAAAAACAGAAACAGCCACTCGCAGATGAGATCTCCGCACCGCTAAAGCCCACTGTTGCTGTTGCTCAACCTCACTCCGCCCGACAAGCTGGAGAGCGACGCCAAGATCTGTGCCTCATGTGAGGTGCAAAAGGGAGGGAGCAAACAAACGAAGCCATACGAAGCCTAAGTACCCCTAATACTCAGAGCCGTCAATTGGGATTGTCCTCTCAGCACCTTGACCTGCCTTTTGCCCAAACACTAGTAATTAGTGGAAAAATGCAAATTGCAATGCAAATATGAACTTTGTTTTCCACGCATGTGCGCTGTAACTACTGATCACAACAATCTACAATGAAGGCACTGGTGAGCGACAAAACTGTGGGTCTAACGTAAATGCGGTATCTTTGTTTACCTCGTGCTGATGTGAATCTACCGAAGCGGGCAACGCATCCAAGAAAGGAGAAACAAGCACCTCCCAATCCAATCCAGTTAAGGGGCACACGAAGAACTTCACTCTAGAATAACATGTACCAGCTGTTGGCTGAAACGTTTAAAACCAAACGTCTTTGACTTGCTCATCCCATTGTCGATCCTTAGCCTCCCGAAACACTTGCCGCAAAAAGGGGTCGAGTCAGGTCAGGTGTTTTGGAGTTCTGGGCTCCAACGATCTCCAGTGGTCCTCCTGACCCCCTAGACTATGCCTCATAGTTACGTAGCATGTCAACATGTGTCAACATAAATGTTTGATCGTCCCTTTGTCCTCTCCCAACGCCAGCAGCAAATGTGATGATGTAACAGTATCATCAGTATCTATAGTAGTCATTAGTAGTCTAGTGATTAGTGGGATTTGTGATGCCCTATTCCATGCTGACACCTGCGCTGACTGCCTGTTTCATCATTCTGGCACGTTCCAGGGCATAGACCTGCGGTGGGTCTCCCCGTCGTCGGCACAGGAGCGCACCGAGGCAGTTGCTTTGGGTCGGCTCGTGCTGGGACCGCAGAGTCCAACAGAAACCCAACATGCAAATGACCCGCTTCGTAGAGCCTGGGTGTGTGTTGCTGCGTGCCAAAAATAAATAGGTTAGGATAGGTTAGGATTGATTTGTTTGCTTTGTTGTCTGTGTTTGGGGTCAAAAGCCTGAATCTTCCAACTTCCACCAATGTTGAAAGCAGGAGATGACTGGGCCGCTTCAAATCAAAAAACAACACGAATGTATTGGCAGTTTCATGGCATCCCAGCTGGATGGCTAAACGTGTGAAAGCAAAGAAGCATAAAAGCGCAACAACTACTACTTGCAAAGTGTTCTGATGCAAATGACTTTATCATCCTCAAGTTGAACCGACGCCTACTAATTACAATAAACATCAATAAACACATGTTCCGAACGACCAAGTGTTCGGAGTCCAAACGATTGGAACGTTGACGGGTGCAGAACATGGTTGGTCGTGCCTCGTGCGGTTCCACCCACCACCCTACGCCTTGTGCCGACGTCATCAAGCCGTAAGACGGCCTTCTCCCACCCGCCGTCCGGCACGGTCGTTGCGGACGAGTCCCCGCAGCGGGTCCCCCACGGCCGGACGGTGCCTCGGCCCTTCGGAAGCGGATCTTGACACCCTCGGCACTCTTCAACTCCTGCGGCTTTTCGGCGTTCGCGTGGCGAGCCTTCTCAGCGAGCCTTCCTCAGTCTGTTGGGACCGCGTGGTCTCTGAACACCCAGCCCAGTGTGGATGGAAACGGGTCCGCCCAATGGATCTATCGTATGCCACCTCGTCTGCCTCCGATGATCTCCGTTTGAAGAGATCGTCCACACGGGACCTCCAACTGGGTCGAAGGTAGAGACCGCACCGCGGTCCGACAAGGGGAGGAGACTGCGTCTCACGGACAGCATGATACGACGTAGTATACCTGTTATAAAGTGGATGTACACTTAGGAGATCTTAGGGGTATCCCTTCTAGTAATCAATCCTGCAATGCCGTCCCCACCTCCTTCATCGCAAAGGCGTCCGAGTCCACAGAATTCACCTGCGTTTCAGGACCCGTCCAGGAGGCTTTTTCCGATTCTGTGGGCTTCCATAGTGATCCCATCTTGCACTCACAGGATCTGACCTGAGTGGAAGACCTGAAGACCTGAGTATGCCATCCCCAGTTTGCTGAAAGCATATCCCATCCCCGGTGAGAACGTCGTGAGACCTCGCCTTCTGGAGCTTCCTAAAAGAAACAATATATCTTCAAAAGCACCTGCATCACCATGCAACACCACGCAACGCAAAAACACCTGACAGCGCAGAAACATCATCTGACACAGCGGTAGAGTTAGAAGCACAAATCATAAATCCCGGAACCTGACTGTGATTGCAAAAAGTGGGATACTCCTTGCCTTTGACCTAGCCAACAGCGCCAGGGATGAGATACCCTGAGTTCATATTACCACAGAATACCACAGAAATCCGATCTATAAAACCCTGCACATTCCCTGGCACCCGCGGGCACATCCAACTTTCTGCCTCACATCTCTCTCTCCGAAGTCGTCGCCATCGCGCACGGCCCGACGCCGCGAACGACGCATCCGCGCGCCCTGATGATCCGCATGCCGATGGCGACCACAAAGTGGAAGCGGCCGGCCTTGGCCTTAGGCCGACGGTGAGCGGAGCCCGTGAGTTCCTCCAGATCCGGTGGAGCCCATGTGACTGGAGCCGGAGTGTCACATGAGAGGATGTGGGGAGTGTAGCGGAGAAAATCGGACTCTTTTGAGGGAATTCAGCAGGTGTTCAAGGGTCCTAAACGGCCAACGGCGCTCAACATCTCAATTTCTTCTTAATGTGAATATAGGTGCTGGATTTGATTTGAGGCTGGTGAGTCCAGCGAGATGTGTCGCACTGGTACCACGGTACCACGGCCATGTCTCTCTGTGCGGGGTCTGCTTGAGACAGAGACAGCGGGGGCTCGTGGGCCGTGCATCAAGCCTTCGAGTGCAAAACTCACAGGTGCTCAGTAGGGCAAGTTGAAACGACACTGGGAATCAAGCTGAATAGTGAATGCAAGTCACCTCGACCTGGTCATTGGAGGCCCAGTCACCCCCCCCTCGTGGCACAAGTGTCCATCAGTTTTCTCAACTGCGCCCTGCGAATGTCGAACAGCTAGGGCAAGCACCATCTCCTGGTTGTGCTCAGGAAGAGCGCCTTCCGTTCCAACCTGTCCAACTTGAACTCCAAACTCGGTGAAAAAGCATCCAAAAATATCCAAAGATTCTACACGAGGACATGGGTTGTCCCGAAACGCCACAAACAGCTGAGCCATACTAGCCATACCACTGACAAACAGCCACGGACTAGCTTTCACGAACTATCAAGTTATACACCTGCAAGTTATAAGATTAACCGTTTTGATACCAGGATATAAGGACTTTATCCTATAGATCTTCTCAGTCGCTTTGGGAAATGGATCGTCCTGGTTCTTGCCGTTCGCTGTTCGCTGTTCCCCTCCGTCCGCTTCAGGACACGAGTTCGCTGGGAAACTCCGACTGGACCCGTTCAGTCTCGTGCAAGCCAAAGGGCCTCCCAAGCATTCCCAAGCGAAAGGCCAGATAGGCCAGATTCATCCGGACCATGGTTCTCTACTGTGAAACTTTCAAAGGTGTTGGGACCCTCCAGACCATCAAATTTGAGGTGTCGACGAAGACCTCACCCTCTCAGAAGGTGTATGGATCATTGTGGATCCATAGGGGAAAAAACCATGAATGAGGCCCTTTCTGTTGAGGCCCTTTCTGTTGGACCTCCATCCAATCACCAGGTCGGATTGGAGGCCTCGGTAATCTTCAAGTCCCGAAGCTTGTCCTGCGTCGGCTTTTCAAACCTCAGGCAGACGCAAGCTGCTTAATTAAGCTCAGGCCGAGGGTGGGGCCTTGCCGTGTGGGGAAAAATGTGAGCTGGGTGAGCTCTTTGCTTAAGGATGATGCAGCTCCACACGGTGGGGGTGTTGTAGTTGACTTGAATTTCTCAACCAGGGGCCAGACTCCGATAAAGGACTGGGGTCTGCAAAGAGGCTATTTTGCTGTGTCCCTCATGGCACTTGACATGCAACTGGATGAGGCCGGGCGATTCAATAATAACCAGGTTAAACTACGTACTATATGTGGCCAAAAGCCTTGAGTTGTTGCCCTTGTCTTTATTCAAAACTGCCGGCGGCCCCTTTTTGCTCTGGAGATGGTTGGCCTCGTCCGCTGGTTCTTCCTTACGGGCGTCGCCGTCGCCTAAAGAGGGACGGCTAGCTTGTTCTAGCTGGCCGAGCGAGAGCGATGTCTTTGTGAGGACTGTGACTAGGCCCCCAGACTTGAAGCCTAGCTTCGCATTTGCTTTCTTGGAAAGCACCACCTCAAACCTCAGACTTGCGAGCTTCACCGGGCGACACGGTGACATGCCTAGTCTCCTCTCGAGGGTGACACTTCTTTCGGAGTCCAGTGACCGTTCTGGTTTCCAAGCTTCGTGTGTTGCAAAGCTGTTGCAGCTTCATTGCAAGCCACGCCCCTGGAGGCTTTGATGTCAAAAAAACCACGGAAACCTTCTGAACTCATGGCATTTCATAGGTGTAGAGCTACAAACCCGAACAATTGACTCTTTTCAAAAGCCTACTGCTACTGCTACTGCTACTACTAATGGTACTACTACTACTACTACTACTGCTACTGCTACTGCTACTGCTACTGCTACTACTACGACGACGACTACTACTACCACTACCACTACCACTACCACTACTACTACTGCTACTCCTACTACTCCTACTGCTACTGCTACTGCTACTACTACTGCTACTGCTACTGCTACTCTGCTACTGCTACTACTGCTATTACTACTGCTACTGCTACTACTACTGCTACTACTACTACTGCTGCTACTGCTACTGCTGCTACTGCTACTGCTACTGCT
>CAXAMN010006669.1:339130-378340 GCA_963970005.1 Durusdinium trenchii
GCCTCCTCTTCTGCTCTTTCTGCTTCTTCTTGAGCCTCTCTTGCTGCCGCCTCTGCTTCCAATCGAGCTTCTTCTTCTTCCACCAGACGGTGTTCAGCCTCCGCCCTGTGAGTCTCCTCCCTGTCTTCGGTCTGCTCCCAGCTATCCTGAGCAGGTCAAGGCAAAGAAACTCGACCAAAATCACTCTTCAGTGCTGCCTTTGCTGCCCTACATCCTGCAAAGAGTTCAACCTCTCATGCTAGGCCCCACGCAGGAAAGCCGTACAAACGGGGTCTTTGACCAGTTGTGGTCGCAACAGCTCGCAACAGTTGTGGAAGCCCGGTGCATTCCCCAAACGGTCACCAACAGCTCGGAGGCTGCATCCAACAGCTCCAAGCTGTCACAGGGAACATTTCTGAATCCATGAGGGATTATCAAAATGATCAAGGGCAACTCGCTACTAGTAACAAGTGCATCGCTACTAGTTACTAGTAGCAAGTGCATTACTAGTAGCTAGAAGCTACTAGTAGCATCTAGTAGCAATGCCCTTGTTACTAGTAGCGACTGACATCAACTATATAACTATATAACTGTTCTGAAAGGACGCTGCCCTGGAAGTGTCCCCTTTCGCTCCCTTTTGACAACACCAGGATTTGTTTGGCTCGATCCCTCACATGAGATGCCTGAAATTACACATCCACCGGTAACTAAACACACAAAATACCATGTTCCCCACAGTATTGAACCCTCTTCCCGTCCATGGTCGTGAACAGCAAGGCCATCAATTACCACCTTGTCTCAGTTGCCCCGGTGAGGCCAAGTCACCAAGAATGGAACAACCTTGCTCAGCAACCAGGACAAGCACCAAAATCACCAAAATCTAGACCAATCCAATATATTTTACTAGTAACAAGTCAGAAATATTGGCTACAGGCAAGGATATTGATCTTCTAAAACTTTCCAACACCACTGCTTACCAGTCCTTTCAGCCAAGTCTCGCCCTCCTCTGTCATCGCCCGACAAATGGCCTCCTCTGCTGCCCGCCTCTCCTCCAGCTGAAAGGCCTCCATCTCCGCCATGGCCGCAGCGGCCTCCGTCTGAGATGGGACGCATGTATAAACATGCGAAGGGGTGGGAAGCCCTTGGTCAACGCCAATTTGGGATGTGTTTGGTTGATGTTTTGGGGTCTTTACTGTAGGGATTCCCGTTGGACTTGGGGAGTTGTCGATGTTGCAGAGAGGGATTTGTTCGGTTCATGAGTCGTTCATTCGTCGAACATTTTGAGCAAAGGAATTTGTTTGGGGGGGTGCTTCTTCTGTGCCGTTGGTTGGCATCCCGTTGACAGTTTGCCACTGACAAACATGAGGCGCCAAAACCAAGGGATCGACATGAAAGCGCCTTGGATAAAGCTCTACCCGGTCCACCTCAAAATAAGAGCTTGGCTTTGCTTGACGTCGATATACTTGGAAGAATGGTACGGGCTTGGACAGCTCACGGAGCAGCAACATCAGCCAGTCTTGCTTCACAAAGCGGAAACCATGAGAAATTCTGTTCGTTCAGGTGGGAAAAAGTCCACATCACCTCTAGTTGGGTTTTGACCACCAACATCACTTTGCAAAACCTTCGCTCTCCAATCATGGAAGTTGACGTTCGCGAAAAAATATGACTTCTTCTCTACAATCAGGAAATTGAGACTGGCATCATTGAGGGAGCCACGCTTGAAGCGGCTTGAAGCCACGGTTCACCTTCACTCTCGGAAAAGCAGGTTGAACCCAACCCCCAAAACCCTCGCCTCCAGGCGTTGTCGCTCCTCTGCGCGGTTCTTCTCCTGCAAGAAATCGGGAGAGCCTCTTCCCTCGGAGTTCTGTTACCGGCATATCGCATGCGGTGGAAAATCCGCCACCGGACACAAAGCGAAGCTCAGAAGGTTTATAAGAATTGCTCACGGTACTTCTACTCATGCAGTCAGTCCCAGTATTGAAAAATTCAACATCTACCCCGCTGCCCCGAGTCAAACTCATAAGTATAAGCCCCTCTGAAAATTTGCAGAGAATTTAGCTCAATCCACTTCTTCCGAAAGTCCCCCATCCACTTCCTTCCCACCACCGCAGCCTCTCCCCAACACCATGCTCCACCCACCCAAACACCATCCCGCCACACCGGCCGTGCTCTTCGGCTCCTCCTGCGCCTCGGTGGCCGCGCGCAGCGCCGCCTGGGCTTCCAACTCCTCGGCCTCCTCGGCGCAACGTCGTTCCTCCCAGGCCGCCTCCTCCACCGCACGCCGTGCCTCGAGCGAAGCAAGATGCACCGAGCCCAGTGCCACCGGCAAGGTCCAGTGGAAGATGGTCTTATTTAATCGTACAAGGAAGAGCGAATGTATATGATTTAGTGTTTTATTTTGTTTTTTTTTCTTATTTGATGGTGAACACTTTTAAATGATTGACACCAAGCCAGCCAATTCATCTTGCACAAAACCCACTTCGAACACCCACCCAACCATCCAAAAGGAACACTCCACTTGGAAGGTAACAACAAAAACACATCTAAAAAGCTGCTCCCCCTAGTCCAAACATCCAACACATTCCAAAACACTAACCTTACCAGAGACAGTCTTGTCATTTGCAGTCTTGCCAAGAAATAAACATTAGCATTAGCATTTGCATTTGCAGTCTGGCTACCCACCCACCTGGTCCTTACCTCCGCCCCTGGGACCATCTTCTGCCCCGACCGTTTTGCCGGCCTCCAAGAGCTCGGCCTGTGACCACCAGACACCCGAGCCGTGGAAACGTGGAATAAAGGTGAAGCGAACCGAGGGTTCAGGTGTATATATATATATGTATATTGATGGTATTATTGAGAATGTACTTTCTGGGGCATGTGCCATGAAAACCACGAAAAGCAACACCTATCAAATCGAAACATATAGGGTTCCATCCCTGCAGGCTCTCTTTCCTGATGTTATATAATTGAATTTGGAGCTTGAAATCTGAGTCTTCATCACAAAACATGGTGACTCACTGGGGTGCCAGTCTCAGGATCAGTTGGATTTACTTGGGCCACTGAGTTGGATCTACTCCTACACAAACGGGTCGTCTGCATGCCCTAACAGCGACATCTTCATCTGCGAGATGGATGCAATATACAGGAGCACATCTCCAGGGACACCACGAATTGCACGTGTACAAAGACAGGATCAAAACGGGACTGTTAAGAACAAGTCCTCATGATCTGTACAGTTTGGACACCAATGTCTCAGCCAAACAATTGCTTCAATGTGTGGAGTTGCGCCTCCAGTTGTTCCTCCTCCATCGCAGAACGGTCCTCAGAGCCAACACGGAGCTTGCTCACATTCCTCCAGCTCAAATCGCACCGGTGGGAATAAAAAACAAGCACACCCTAGCATATAAACAAACAAGTGCACCCAAGGCAGCTGCAGTTCCAGAGCCGTCCAGTGTCACCCATGCCAATCCTCATTACGGAAAACCCACTGAAATCTGACCTCCTCTACCCAAAAGCCCATGAAAGGCACCGGCATGAAAAAACACCCATTGTATAAACTGCAACCATTGTTTACACCCATTGTATAATGGGGCTTGTTCCCTATACTATAGCAGTTGCAAAGTTGCACTCCCCATGATGTCTCCAAGCATCTGTTGGGCCTTCCTGCGCGCGCCAACTCCGCTCCTCCTCCAAACGCTCCTCCTCCAAGCGCTCCTAGCTGGGTGTGTCAAGACTCCGCATATCTCGGCAAATGGAGGTGAATATCAACTATATAATTTACTTACATTGAATTGTCAGGCCCTTGTGCCATCTAGTCTGAAACCACTGTAACTCCCCACTGCCAGTTCTGGATACCTTCCAAAGTGATCGCGCTGCCCGTGTTCTCCTGCTCCTTCCTGGCGGCCTCCTCACGGCTGGAACCGGCCTTGGAGTTGGGCCGTCGAAGCACCGGTGTCACATCCGAAACGGGAAGTACAGTAAACCACCAGCCATTTGCCAGGAGTCACAAATGGTTTTTAGATGTTTTTTCGTGAGTGGATAAGAACCCATATCCTCCAAGTTCGGCACCCCGTCTTGTGACTGCTGGTGGGAACTCTTTCATTTTGAGACCTTTTGGCTCAATTCATAGTATATGTGCTGCCCAGTAGCTGCAGCATTGTGCCCCAACAGGCTCGGGCTGTCAGCGATCTGGGAGATAAGGCTCTCCTGTCAAGATCTGAACAACCTTCCGGCTTTCATATAAGGCCTTTAAAGTATATATTATATACTTTTCTCAAATTCAGTAGCAAAGTAAACAAACACATAAGAGATCATAAGAGCAATCCTCAACAAAATCTGCAGCAACCACCCACCTGACCAGCCAACAAGCCCACATCAATTGCTGCATCTCTCCTCCTGATCATCTCGACGCTCTCGGAGGCTCTCGGGGGAAGACCTTGCGAATCCGCGAATCCGAGTGTTTCTGATTCGGCATTCAAACGATCTTTCGTGGGGCTCCCTCCAACAAACATGGAACAAGCCACACCCTTCAACAGGTCTCCTGTTGAGGGTTGTTGGAATTGGTGACCTGTTGCAGGGTGCTGGAATATCTTGAAGTGCACTGACTCTAGTGCAGTGCCTCTCCTGAAGAATCTTGGATCAAACCTTTGGGGGGTGAGAGAGTACATCAGACAAAAGGGAAACCTCAAGAATATTTGCCGGCAATCCTTTCGACCAAATCCTAGTTCCTCTTCTTGCAAGGGATTGCTTGCTGCCTTGCATCATAGGAGAAAAAACTTCCAACCACTCTACCAAACCCACTGTGGAAGGCTGTGGGGAAGATATCATCTCTCTTCCTAATACCACTCCCCAAAACCAAAAGGGGCTCTTTGATCTTTGGAAGGTAAATGGTTTCAGCTCCACCCCTGGAGTTGCCTACATGTTCATACTTTGTTGGCAAGTTCATGAAAATCAGCTGAGGTCAAAGGCTGTAAATCCTTCTGCATGCACAGCGACATCAGGCCTCCGTGTTGGGCGTTTGGCTGTCGACGGGCCGGCTGGACAAAACTCAAGGGGCTGGATATCGAAAAAAACATATGAACAATTATGAACATACATCAAAGCATAGGTTTCAAGGGATGTTCACCTGTCATCGCTATCTATCCCAAACACTTCATGGGACTGCCATTTATATGCCTACATTCACCCCCCAAACCATCCCAATTGATCGGCATATATGGCAGTCCCATGGAGTGTCTGGGTATGGTTTCCACATCTTTCCCAAAATCTCATCTACCGATGCACCATGACCATTGTCACAGGCAAGCCTGAAAGGACTTAACTCTGATGGACTCGCAGTGATCCACCTTTTCAGAATTGAACCTTGGAGTGTGTGAGTCTGTTGTTGAAATCTTACGTTTTAATCCTCTCGACCAACAAATGCACACAAAA
Organism: Durusdinium trenchii; assembly: GCA_963970005.1. Taxonomy (NCBI): domain Eukaryota; class Dinophyceae; order Suessiales; family Symbiodiniaceae; genus Durusdinium; species Durusdinium trenchii. Next base: position 344,540 of record CAXAMN010006669.1, read on the forward strand.
TTGAGGCGAGTTGTATTGCTTACCAACCAACTTACAACATCTTATAACTAATGCACACATACCAACAAATACAAATCCTCTCAGCCAAGCCTTCCCATACTAAACACCATTCATCAAAATTGCTGTAGAACGCCCCGGTGTGAAAGTGTTTCTCCACCTAATGATTCAGTTTGGCACGAAAAAAGATCGAAGGCCGAACCTTGCCCATGGTGACTTCCAGTACCTCGCAGTACCTATCGAATCGGTCAGCATCTTGCAAGCTCTGGGTCTCAGGCGAAGGGCCTACTTCTATGCCCTACATATGCGAGGTGGTCGACCCTAGTGGCCCCAGTTACGAAAGCACCCGTGCAGCGGCCTCCATCCATCCTGTCAACCTGGCTCCGTTCCGGTGTCTGTCAGTCCAGGATTTTGAGAAGGAGTTTTCACATGCTTTGTCCCAAATCCCAGCGTGTTTTTGGAACGTTCTTGGAGCATGACTCAACACCATAAATATGGTGTGGCGGCAACCAGGACCTGATGGGTTGAAAACATCATAAAACATCTAATTAGACAATGGAAAAAAAGTGTGGAAACCATCCGTGCGCACACTCTTTTCCAGCCGACCACGCTGCCGCGCGAGGCGTCTCGACAACCCATGCTCTTCTCCCAACAGCGCCGAGGCCTCGAGCCCCGCGCGCGCGAGCGCCGCACGCGCTGCTGCAGGGCGGCCGTTCAAGGCCAGCGCTGTGGCAGCAGCTTCCAGTGCCTCTGCTGCGGTGCGGCTGAGGCCAAGCAACGCCTTAGCTGTGCGCCATCGCTGGCGCGCCGCCTTGGGCGCTGAAGCATCCAGCGTCTGGGATGCCAGGCGTGCGGCCTCTACTACCAGGTAGTGCTCCGCAGTGAGGCTGCCCGAAGACTTCCAAAGGGCTGCCGCTGCGGAGGCGCTGCGACGTGCCTGGCGCAAAGCTTGGCGCCACTCGTCTTCCAATGCCTCCGGGTCCACTTGATGTCCACAGCCGCAGGTCCAGCTGCTTTGCTCCGTCACCCGCGCTGCAGGTCCACACCGTAGACAGCGAAAGCTGCGAAGATCCTCGGGTGCTGAGCACCGTGGGCACTGGCAGTGGAAGCCCCAATGGGCGAGGGCTGCTTGTCGCACACCACGGGGACGAAACAACTTGGACTCTGGGAGGTAGCTGATGGTGACTTCCTCCCCCGCTCGGAGGCTGCGGCGAGCCACCAGGCGCAGTGCGGACCCCGAAGAAGTGCGTGCGATGCGGAAGAAGCCTCAAATGACTGAGCTGCTGGGTGGGGAGTGGAGGTCTGGCTCTGGTCGTGGCCGGCACTGAAGGTATGAGGAATAGGTCAAATGCACCTTTCAAATAACAGTTGGGCCACCTCACACAGAAACGAATCACACAAACATAACTCTTGATTACTCCTTGAAAGCCTGCAACACCACTCTTCGATTTGCTCCAGCGACCCGTGGTACACGTAGTATGTTCGATGCTCTATGCTTCCCATAACTTCCCCTAGTGTAGATTCCAAACCAAGGTACAGTCAATAGCCCTTTATTAGAGGGGGCTTCGCATGCTTCCCATCCAAACTGAGTGGTCCTGCTGGGTATGGCTGGGTCTTTGCTTTATAGTGGATTGAGAGTAGATGGCACAGACCCCAAGAGGTGGTTTATATGAACCCCCATTTAAAGGACATCATGCGGTCTGTGCCATCTACTCTGAAACCACTGTAACTCAATCAATCCCATCCACCGTTGTTGCCGGGCCGCCGTTGGGCTGGCAGCTGTGGTTCGCTCGGCTGGCGCGCAGAAAGACCGCGCTGCCGCCCTCCGGTGTGCCCACGGAATTCACCGTAAAGACCTGCAAAGGTCTGCATACAACGAAACAGTAGGTAGCCTCGCTGCAACAATCGTGGAAGTTGAATACCCCATGAGGAAAGCTGTCTTCCAAGATGCGGGGTGCTCCACTTCCATGTTTGTATGATGGAGGGATATGGAGGGTAGGTTCTAACACCTTTTGCGGCGTCCCAGAAAGGACCGATATACTGCATAGAGAGTTGTTCTCTTCTATGCGCTCTTGGAAGAGCACCATGGAGCACCTATGCTCAATACATATCCGTTGAGCTCTGGAAAGCTCAGCAAGCATTGTCACTCAAAACTTTCAGAAGAGAATTTGGCTTTGAAAGAGACAAAGAGAGACAAAGAACGAGAGAGTTGTTTGGCGGTTGACCCGGATAGCACCCCCCGGACCACAGCTGCCTGGATATGAAGTGTTCCACCCCTCTGAAGCCCAAAACAGCCTCCAATTGAAGGACATTTCCACCAGTGATCAGTTCAGAACTGGGATCCCTCAACTTGGCCACTCAGAAAGATCGAAAGGGGGACGAGCGAGATCGGAGCGATGGATCAGATGATGAGGCGCAAGAGTGAACAGGGGCTGCCTGCAGCAGTTGCAGTGTCTTCTCACACCCTTGGGCAGCAGATTGCATGTCACCACTCATCTCTGCTGCCGCGCGGTCGTGGCAGCAAAGCTGCAGCAGCTGCTCCTGTCGGCCGTCGGTTTTGGGATGATTCCAGCTCCGTTGTCGGGGTCCAACATCGTTTCTGGATGAAACACACCCAGGAATGAGAAGAGAAAAACCCTGCAGAATGCAAAACAACTGATATAATTGATGAACTTCTCGAGCAAAAGTCCAGTGTCTGGATGTTCCAATGTATGAACTCTCAGTCTCCAAAGGGATGGGATCCCGGATGCCATCTACATGGCAGTTCCCAAGCCTCTTTAGCACTTTAAGAAGGAAAAACAACACACAAAAGGAGCATATATGTTTGAAGATGCATCCCATCCACATAAATACTAAACTTAAAATATCTTACTGAATTGCATTCAACTACGACATAGAAACTACTTCATGCAGCTGTCACTAGACTAGACCACGGCAAGCTCGGTTGATTTGGTTGGTTTCTAATGTTTCTAGGCCAAGCTAGCCTTCCAAATTCATGGCGCTTCGCCCAGCGCCGCACCTGCAGGGCCTTTGGCAACTCCTCCAGCTCTTTGGCCAGATCCGCTGTACTGCTCTCCGACGAGGTCAGGAAGGCTGGAGGCTCAACAAGTAGAATCTCCTCAGGTGAAATGAACAGATCGATCGAGGTCGCTGTTGCAACGTTTGAGCAAAATCCTGGGTGAACACCCACCATGAACTGAGTCGCCTGACGAGAATGATCGTCACATGCTTATAGTGATGTGTCAAGTTGACGTCAGGTGCGCAACTATGTGGAGCCAAAAAATGATGGACACATTTTTTTTGATATTGGTATATTACATTAAATACAGTACCAACCACTCCACATCTACAGTTCTTAATGATTCAATCTAGGGTCCCCCAAAAAAACAAATAAACTTCTCCAGATCTCTCAAATCTGTTCGATATCATCTCTTCTGATCGAAAGGGCGTCAAAACTACACGAATAGGCATAGGCCAGCCTGTGGCACTTAGTGAATCAGGGGACACAAAGTGTTCAATATATACTACGGAACATCTGGGCGATTAATTAATGTGAGCGTTGTGAGACTGCTAGGCCGTGCACATGTGAGTCCATTCAAAGATATTCAAAGGGTGTCAAGCGACACGATCCATATCCATTCCATTCAAGACGTTTCCCTGGATATCCAACCTTCATGATTCCTTAGTAGGGACCCCCCATCACTCCCCAATCCCTCCAATCCAACCGACTCTATGTCATGTAGAATCTTGATTAATAAATCCACCCATAATTTTACAAAATCCAAATTGTGGGGCATGTATCAATCAAAATTCCGCATGAATTCTACATCTACATACCTGTCCCATCTTTGTCGCTCAGCCTCTCCAGCCACCGCCTCACGCACCGCCACCAGCTGCATCTCATCCCCTTTCACCTCTGGGCGCACGGCAGCCTCCGCGCCCGCGCGGCCGCGCACGGCGCGCGCGGCCAGCGCGGCTGCGGCCGTGGCGGAAAGCCCGGACGTTCGGCGGTGGCGGTCTCGGGGACGCGCCGGACGTGCAGCTGCGGAGGGTCTGAGTCTGGTGGGTGCTTCAGCCCGCAGCCGTGAGAAGTCTGCATGGCGCAAGGGCGGTATCATAGGGCAATGGTGCATCAGGAGGATGCATTTGGGAAGTGACATGATCTGAAGTGCAGGTTCTATTAATGATGTGAGTTGATCATGGTATGAGAGGTCTGCTACTGAAATAGGAAGGTGCTCAAGACTTGACCATACACGGTGCATGATGACCAACAACTCCACACCATCTAGATGTCATAGATGATGTCATGTCAGGCTCGAACTAGCAAACCCACCAGTTCTTCAAGTTTGCGTCAGGTGCTCATTGCCAGCGTAAACCTTTGGTTTTCAGGCCTTTCCAAACGAATGCATGAACAAACCGCTGGCAGCTGCCAGCTGTTCGGCCGCCGTGGCTGGATGAAGAAGGGTTACAACAACTCCTCTAATTCCATCCAACGGCAGCTATGGCCACTAGTCACTCAACTCAAACGCACCTAGCCCCGTAACGCCGTATGCCCAGGGAAAAAATCAGAATCAAACGCGGCGATCAATTCACGGCGATTCTGGGTTCATTCCACCAGACCATCCTGCAATCATCCTGCAATCATGGCGCTGAATCCTTCAATCCGTGCCATATTGCACTCTTGATTCATAACCCCCTCCAATTGAATTGGAACAATTCTCTTCAAGCTTGGGGGGGCTTATGGTCCTCAAGAGTCGATCCGGCTCCCACCGGGTCGCCTCAGGTTGCTCCCTGCGAGCAGCGGAGCTTGCTCCCGAAACGAAGAGAACGACGGGTGCACAAGGGGCTAGACCGGTTAGCGGCTTGAGCACAATTCAAAAGGAGATTGATGATATAACATGATATAGCTACTTCTATAACGGTAAGTTTTACGTGTTTAGTCATGTTTATGTTGTTTATATGCGTTTTTAAGGATGTTTTTAGGTATGCAGCCCTGGCCCTTCTGCAGCCTGCATCTCAGGCAAGCCCTCTAGTTGTTGCTGCTTCACAGGTTACCTTATCCAACCCACTTAACACATGATGTGTCAGCCTAATGGTACTGATCCATCTCACCGACTTGGGACGCCTCGCCCCATGGAATCCCCCCCTACTTCGTGGCTTGATGCATGGGCCAGTCAAGCGAACGCCACGATCTTCCACCTGGGTGTGCGTTAGGAAAAGGGAGACCCCCTGACCCAGTGGACAGACTGGTGGATTGGGAGGTCTCGAGAGTGAATGCACACCCAAATGCTAAGCTGCTAAACCAAACCAGCTGGAGACAGAAGCAGCTCGCCCATGGGAGAAACCGGTGGCTGGAGCCCTTTCAAACCTGGCGCTGAGGGATGACATTTGGTACCCCTGCCTGCTATGGCATAGCAACCATTAGCAAACCAGTATCCATTCCCAAACACGCCATATGAGCAGCTTCGAAAACCCCTATTACTTTTTTTGTATAATCCAGGTTTGCTTTCGCAGAGCTTTCGCGGAGCTTTCGCGGTCTGCATTCTGGCTTTCGCGGAAGGTGTGGTGTTATGTGGGGCTTTCGCGGCGGCTTTCGCGGCGATTCGTTTTCGATTGGGAAATTCGATTGGGATATTGTACAATAAAGTGATTAATCTATATAAGTTATCCGATATAAGTGTCCTTAGGGTGGTCAAACAAATTTCTTTCCGGCAACATCCTGGCACAAGGAGTTATAGCAGCACCGTTCAAGTATTATTGTTGTCATGAGAAGAGGAGGAAAACTTGCTGAAACTTTTTGCTGGGGCCAGATACCTTTTTCGGATATTTTCGACTTTCGCGGTTCTTTCGCGAGGCTTTCGCGCGGCTTTCGCGGAAATTCGTCTGGGCTTTTCGATTTTCCCCTGAAACACTTGCTCTTCAGTGCTGCTGCTGCTGCTGCTGCTGCTGCTGCTGGCTGGTCTGCTGCGGCTGGCTGGCTGGCTGGCTGGCTGGCTGGCCTGCTGCGGCTGCCTGCATAAAGATATGGTCACCCACATAAACAACACGACATGCACAAGAAATTCGACTTTCGCGAAAGCTTTCGCCACGCTGTTCTTCTGGGGTTCTTTCGCGGGGCTTTCGCGAACCTTTCGCGACCTGCGTTTTGGCTTTCGCGAAAGAACGTGAGATTACAGTTTGCATACTTTTCATCATAGAGGTTTTTGAAGCTGCTCATATGGGACATAGAGAATAAGTAAAAAAACAATATATACCTCCAACTGATTGGCCGATATGGCACAGGTGGAGGTTTTGGGTGAGTTTCTTCCACCGCGCAGTCCGGCGCCTGGACTCGTTGGCCTCGGCCGATGATGCCGTCGGGCCGGGGGGCCGTTTCAGCACAGGGGAGGCAGGTAGACCCAGCACACTCCCTGAAAGAATCATGTTCCGTGCGCAACCACCTGTAACTTCCATGATTCTTTCACGGAATGTGCACATTGCAGTTTTGAGTGCAGCGTGGTTTGTGACTTTTTTGAGTGGTCGTACTCGTGGGTGCCACCTCGTCGACCAAGCGGAAGGCCCTTGAGATGGGCCATGCGTTGCGGGTCGACCAAGCCCAGTGGCTGCTTCCTTTGGCCTTTGGAGTAAGGAGCCTCAACACATCTTCTTACAGCTTGCTAAGCACAAGGTCTGAAATATCTGGCAGTGGAACATGAAGCTCTCCTGAAAGAACACTGACATGAATACGCTGAAAAAGACCCGTGCCGAAATGCCAGTGCAAGCTTGGGGTGTGTAAATGCTTCTCGTAAAGACTCTTCAGAAGAGTGGCAATGAATGAGTAGAAAGCAATCTTTTGAAAACCATCACCCAGTACACTCCCTGAACTAATCATGGCAGTGGAAACACCACCACTCATGCCATCCACGAAACCATGATTCTGGGAGTATACATTCTACACCCGTCCAGAAGTCTGGGCCCAAGTTTCACTTCCGCACCCCACATCGATCCAAATATTACCCACTTCCGACCACGCGCCGCACGACCTCACGCTCCGCGTCAGAAAGCTCTTCACAAACGTGGAGCAAATTCGGCAAGGCAAGTCGCTCCCGAAAAAAATGAAGCGATGGCCTCCACCCTAATAGCGTCCTTGCTCCTAGTAGCGATGCTCTTGGTTCCTAGCAGCTTCTTGCTTGTAGTAAGGCCAGGAGCCCCGAGTAAGTAGCGTCCGCAGGTCCGAATCAGCCAAACCATCACGCGCTCGCCTCGGCCAACCTTCGCCGACTTCGCCTCTTTTTGGTGTCGAAAGGTGAAAGCGGGTCACGTGGTCAGTCAGTGAAACTCATGTTGTGGTGCTGGCATACCTATGGCAGCCAAGTTGTCGGCGATCCATGTGGGAATCCTCGAAGCGAGAGGGAACGAACCGCGCAGCAGCGCAGATCTTTGGGATCTTGGAAGGCCCGAAATTGTCTCAAGCGAATGGAAATCAATGCGGAAAATACAGCCAAGCGAAGCGAATATCCACAGTCCTCATGGGGTTCACTTCTCTCTTTACCTCATCCATGCTGGTGACCCCACCTGAGCGCTGCGATGGACTACAAATCTTGAGGAATCCACTTGTGTTGCAAAAAAACACTTCATTCCAGGTCCCGCCACTTCTGGCGGGGTCGCCTTTCTCTTACGCGCAATGCTCTAAAACAGTGTTCTGGTCTTTTGGGGAGTGGGACTGGTGAGCGGGACCGAGGGGTAGCTAGGTGCGGTCATGTGGAACGAAGCTGATCTTCAAACAATACAGTAGTCAACAAAGAGCAAACATACATTGGGTCTATGATGGTCTATCCAGTGGATGAATGATGGTTCAGTTGTAGGCCTTGTTCAAGAATTATATAAATGTTAATATAGACTGTTACAGGTATGTTCGGACAAACCCAGTCGAGATGCAATTCGAACAAATCGACAGCTGGTCGACTTTGGAGCGTTGGACCTGTGGATATTTATCCATATGCCCCCTGTTTTCCCAGCCAGCCGTTCCTACCCAGCCTCCCTAACCACTGAACAGAGAAATACAATAAATGCAGCATTGAACATATATGGTTTTAAGTGATCCATGGGATATCACTCGATCCAGACAACGCGCAAAATAAATCAACATGTCGTACTGATGATGGTTCTTGTTAGGCTCTCACAGGGTGGGACTGGGAAGCCAAACAAAATCATCATACATCTAAGCAGCTCAGGAATGTTGATTCCACTGGATCTTTTCAACGAGACTTCGAGTGATTCATTTTTGCCTAGTTGCTGAGGACCAATAAAGACTTCATGCCTCCGCCATTGGCCAACTCGATGTCGGTCTTTAACGTGCTGCCCACGACGACCTCAACACAATAGATAGACGTCTTTTCCGAGTCGGCATCGGTCTTTATTGGGAACATGGCAGTGAAACCCTTCGCCTTCGGGCTGTCATTAAGCCAATTTTAAGCCAGTACGGTCAGTATACAGTATTACAGTATATCCAATGGCATCCATTGATGTTCTAATGGTGGTCGTCCATTCAATTGGCAAGCCACCGAGAAGCCAGTTCATTGAATATCCATGAATATCTTATATACAAACATTTTCTGAACGATCTGATTTTGCTCTTTCATACTCTTTCACTTTTCACTCAGAGCTTGCAAATTCAGGTCCCGTTCCGATTGGATGACACACTGTCCTCACCAGTCATCAAACGCCTTTCGCAAAGCAAGTTGTAACTGCCTGGACCCTCTTCCTGCAATGGGGGGTTCTCTGTTTCTTTCAAGAGGGTCCGTCCGTCAATGACAAAAGACCAGATGTGAACTGTCATGAACACAATGAAATGCTCTTCGCCATGTGGAAGCATGTGGAAGAGCCAAAGAGCTGTTTGGATGCAGTCGTAGGTCCAACATATAGACAACTGACCCCAACAAAAAGAGATGGTGATTCTCTCCTGCACGTGGTTCATTTCCGGGCTCCATGCATTTCTCTAGGACAAGAAACCAAACTCATCAACCCATCTCTTCGAGATCATGAGGATAGATGGTCTCACCATCTCTCTTGGTACATCTTGGTACCTCTCAGAGGCAGAGTCTAGTCCTCATGGAGGTACTCTGAGATGACTAGGCAAAGGTACCTCTCAAAGGCAAAGGTACATGTAGGCCATGACCTCTCAGATCTGGAGGCCTTCGACGTCCGGAACCCGCGGAACCCGCTTCCGACCGAGACGGCTGCTTCCCAGTGGCCGCGCGCGAGAAGTCCACACCCATGCCGCCCTCCTCACGTGGCCGTCTCAGCTGCTCAAGAAGCATCAGGGAAGGCTTGCCCACATCCACAATCTCTTCCTCAGAATCTCAGCTGCTCAAGCATCACGGGTTGATCGATGCGTTTTCACCGGTTTACCGGATTTTGGACGATGGGTGGCGTGATGGGCCATCCGAAAGATGCTCGGAATCATCTGACGCTGGGAGCATCTGAACCGCTGGAACGGCCACTGGGCTGCCGCTGGATGCACACTGGAACAGCTGTAAGGGTCGGAGCGGTATCTATCTCATGCTACCTCAAGCCCTCAAGCTTGGGACTCAAAACCATGCCCACATTCATCCATTCTCAATCTATCAAAAAATCATGTGACCCCCAAGAAACGCTGATGTTGGAAAAGGCCCTAAGCCTGCAAGCCAAATAAAAATAACACATGACAAATCTATATTTAAATGGCCGGGATTTCACTTCTATAGTCTATAGAGCCTAAGCAGTGTGAAAAAGAAGTGCCCTTTAAAGGCAAGGCTTTGGCTCCGTCAGCGAGTGTTGGCCCACTGCGAGTCGCTGGACAATGAACTTCCAAAATGAGCGGTGTCTACCTACCCCGACCACAACGCATGCATCATGCATCCACTACATATATATATATATATAATTATATATATATACTCCGAAACTTGTCTTCCAAAAAGGGGTTCCACTTTCATGTTTGTGAGTCAGAGTGTGTATAATATAATTGTTTCCAGCTGGGCATCAATATCCGAAGATTGGACGATGGAGGCTGCCATCACACCATTTCCGATGGCCCGGATCTTCTTGCCGTTGTAGCCCTGGACGAAGCGAAGGGATATCTTTAAAACAGGACTCCAGAACCCACAAGGGTTGATAGACGCCCCTCAATGTCAAAGGGAACCTATTGATAGACACCCCTTAGCAGGTCCTGGTATCTGCCTACGCCCTGGAAAATGCCTCTAGTAAGTGAGCTACTTGAGCTGAACAATAAGTTCTCTTGAGTGGCTCCGTGTGCTAATAGGAGGAAAAATCGTGAGAATCAACGAGTCTAATGAAGACACTAGGGCGACTGGGGCGACCGCGCAAACTTCTTTCTGGGGAGAGCTTTTGCCAAGACCAAATTGGTTGACCTAGTTCTGTAGTGCAACATGCCTAGTAAAACCATGGTTCTTTGGTAAAGACATGTGCAGTGCATTCAAACAATGGGTTGCAATCCCAGGGCATACATATGAATACAGAACAACACATACATACAGTAGACTGTAAATATATATATATATACAGTTTATGACATTTATAGCATTTTATAGTATACAAACTAGTAACTTATACAGTATAGACTCATCTTCCATCTCCAAACAACTTCCAGACTCTTCCACTCCCCCCGCCTCCCACTGTCCATCCGGTCCCCTCCCGCTCCGGACACCGCTCCGGCTCCGCAGCTCCCGCCTGCTTGAAGCAGAACTTCTCCTCGGTGACGCCCAGGATGCCGCTCCGGTCCATTGAGCAGGTGATCACTGGCAACTCCTGCCCGTTGTCCTGGCACCGAGCCGTGGTAGGTAGGCAAAACACGTATAGAAACGCGAGAACCCGGGCGGCAGGGTCCCGGAACCGCTGAAACGACCACAGCGATGTCCCACAGGATCGCAGTGCGATGGCTCCCATGATCGCGCATGATCGCACCATTCGATCATGTCTATTGTTTGTTTCCCCCCGGAGTGCGGCGCACCGAAGTGAGAGATTGGCGGCAAGGAACGACGCGTAGCTTCCCTCGCTGGCTCGGTCCTGCGCCCACTTCAGGTACTGCGTCGCCACGGCGATTTTCAGAGCAGTGAAGTGCTGATCCCAACCTGGGAGCCGGGGCGGTGCGAAGACGAGCGTACCCGAACGGAACGGCACCGATAAAACGAACTGGAACGGCACGGTGGACTCCGAACGAATGCGTGGTGGAATGGATGTTAGTTGTGATGTGATTTGTAAGGACATATAAGGCTAGGATTGAGAGTGGGTGGATATTGCCGCAGGTAATATGAATAGATATGAATGGATCCTTTCGGAAATCCTGATAGTGAGGGCGAAACTTCCCCCCACTCAACACTTTCATCGCACCAAGTGTGGGGTGGAGTGTTTGGCCACTAACCAAAACACTCTCACAAAAGCAGCCACCCTTAGCCAACCCCGTGAAAGCCTGGACTGCTAGTTAATGCTAGTTACTAGCTAGTCTATAGTGAGAATTCACGAAACCATATGAAAATATAGTATATCATCTATGAACCCCAATGTTCTGTTAAGTTGCTTGGGGGCCGTCGTTCGTTGTTTCGGGGGAATTAGCGCAGAAGAAGTGTTTTTGACCCTTGCGGACCTCTGAAGAATTGGTTGTTCAGAACTAAGAGAGGGTATAAAACACGTCTTGTTTTTTTGCGTTGTTAGTGGCAACATACGAGACCCATAGGGACTATTTCATAGGTTTGTTTGTCTCGTGAGTGGTGAGTGAACGGCCACGGTAAAAGCTTTGTAGACGTTGTAAACCTTTGTATTTTTTAATTCAACAACTCTGTCAACTGTTTGCAAAAGTTGCAAACTTTGTACAAATTCTTAAGACGTTGTGAAAGTTTTGTAAACTTTGTATAACTTTGTAAAAATATAAAACTTTGTAAACGTTCTAAAACTGTGTAAAACGTTGCTCTAACTTTGAAGAATAATTTTAAGAACTCCAAAACTTTGTAAAAGGTTTGTAAACCTTTTTACAAAGTTTGCGAATTTTGCAACGTCTTAACAAAGTTTTACCAAGTTCTTACAAAGTTTTACAAGTTTAAAGGTTGACAAAGCTTACAAAGTTTGACAAAGTTTAAAAATGTTTTACAAAGTCTACAAAGTGTTGACAAAGTTTACCAAGTTTATACGAAGTTCACTACGTTTTTACACAGAATTCAAAGTTGGTACAAAGTTTACAAAGTTTTACACAGATTTTATGAAGTTTGCAAAGTTTTACAACCGTTTACCAAGTTTACAAAGTTTTACAATATTTTAACGCAGTTTACAAAGTTTTGAACAATTTCCAAAGTTTACCCAGTTTACAAAGGTTTTACAATTAAAAAATCAATTAAAAACGTATTGGAAGTTTTACAATGTTGCTGCAATGTTGACAAAGTTCTTACAACGTTTACACAGTTTTGCAAGGTATTGAAAGTTTACAAAGCTTGTACAAAGTTTATAACATTTTTACAAAGATTGCACATTTTACAATTTTTACATGGAGCTTTTACAAAATGTACAAACATTTGCAATCTTTACACAGTATTTACATAGTTTACAAAGCTTTCACAAAATTTGCAAAGTTTATACAGTTTACACAGTTTTTGCACAGTATTGAAAGATTTACAACGATTTTACAAAGCTTAACAAAGTTCTTGCAAAGTTCGGAATTTACACATTTTTTCAATTTGTACAGAGTCTACAAAGTCACACAAAGTGTTTACAACGTTTTCAAAGTTTTTACAAAGTTTACAAAGTTTTTACAAAGTTTACAAATGGCTGGTGAAAAACACTTATGTTTACAACAAAGACATGAAAAACACTTCTTTTTAAGCAAAAAATAGTGCAAACACACTTCTTTCACAGAACTTTACAAAGTTTTACAAAGTTTTTATAAAGTTTACATAGTTTACACAGTTTTTACAAAGTTTACAAAGTTTTTACAAAGTTTACAACGTTCTGACAAAGTTTGCGACATTTGCCTTTTGTTACACAAATTAGCAAAGTTTTTACAAAGTTTACAAAGTTTTGAAGATTTTGGAAAGTTTACAAAGATTTTGCCAAGTTTACGAAGTCTTGCAAAGTTTACAGAGTTTCGACAAAGTTTACAAAGTTTTGACAACGATTACAAAGTTTTGATAGTTTATTTATTTGCAAAGTTTACAAAGTTTCTTTCTACATTATACAAAGTTTTACAAAGTTTGTACAGTTTCACAATTTGTACAAAGTTTTTAGGAAATTTACAAAGTGTTCAAAGTTTACAAAGTTTTCACAACGTTCACAAGGTCTTTCAAAATGTTTACAATGTTTTGACAAAGTTTACGAAGTTTAAAAACGTTTTACAAAGTTTGCAAAGTGTTACGAAGTCTATAACGTCTTTTTTTAAATAGAGTTTACGAAGGCCTACAACATCTAAAAGTTGTTTACAAAGTTTACAAAATGTTAGTACAAATGTGTACAAAGTTTGCAATGTTTACAAACTTTTTGACAAAGTTCACAAAGTTTTGACAAAGTTTACAAGTGTTTACAAAGTTTTGACAAAGTTTTCGCATTTTACAATTTTTTACACAAAGTTTTCGCAGTTTTTTACACAGTTTTACAAAGTGTACAAAGTTTTTACAAAGGTTTACGAAGTTTAAAGTGTTTCAGTGTTTAAAACGTTTACAATTTTAACAACAGTTTACGAAGTTTTGACAAAGTTTGCAAAGTTTTTCAATCTTTACACAGTTGTTGCAGAGTTTGAAAGTTTACAAAGTTTTTAGAACTTCACCAAAGTTTCTACAAAGCTTACACAGCTTTTACAAATTTACAAAGTATTTACAAAGTTTACAAAGTTCTTACAAAGTTTACAACGTTTTGCAATGTTTTCAAAGAATCAAGTTTACAAAGTTTTGACACAGATTGACAAAATCCGAAACTTTGTAGAAAGTTTGTAAGCATCAAAAACTTTTGTAAAAGCTTTGTAAAAACGTTCAAACTCAATAACTTGGTAACAACTCTTTGTAAAATTCCAAAACTTGTTCAAAACTTGATAAATGTCCAAAGCTTTGTTCAGATATCTAAAGGTTCAATACTTTGTAAAAACTTCGTAGTTCCAAAGTTTTGTAAAATTCAATGTACTGTAAGTTTCCAAAACTTTGTGAAGTTTGTTATTTCTATTTTTAAACTTTGTAGACTTTGTTAAAACTTTGTAATGCAAAAACTCGGTAAAAAAGTTGTAATTCCAAAACTTTGTCAATTTTTTGTAAAGATCCAAAACTTTGTAAACACTTTGTAGGAAGTTTGTTTGAAGACCTGCGAAAGCTGTTCAAGAAGAGCTGATCTTTGGATCAGTGAGACTGCTTGCATTTTTTTTGTTTAAAAAACGGCATTTGGTGCTTGCGCTTTGGGAATTTGTGACTGATGGCTGTAGTGTTTCAGGGTATTGAGGGTGAGAAGAAGGGTCGAATGGTTATTGGTTGTGCAAGTGTTTTAAGACTTGGCCACGGAAACACCAAAACACTTCTTTCATTTTTTCCAAAGAACATTGGTGCAAAACACTTCTTGCGAGCAAAAACACTAAACTCAAGCAACTTAACACAATGTTCGTTGTCAGTCCGCTGGCTGCATATATCTATGTCCGGGAGTCCAAAGGTCTTTGCACTACAATGGGCTTAATATGTCTGCCAACACCAATGCAGGAAGACATCACGATACGATACGGACTCTGCAATACTTTACTCAATTATACATACTCAAGTGGTGTCACAACTTTCATGAAACCCAAAAGACCACGGGGTGTTCACTCTCTGGCTGCCCGAACAGAACGCTCCACCTTGGCCGCTTTGGCCAGGGCACAGATCACCACTGAGTCCACATCGGGGTATTTGGCGACAAGGTCGCAGATCTTCTTGCTGGTCACCTGTGGCAAAAAAAGACATCGTCTGGTGCGAGAAAAGGTCAGCAATTTGTGGCGTGGCCGGATTTCCTGATTGGAGAACCTCTTAGAACTTGGGACATGTCACGTGGCATGCGTCTATGACCTGCTTGTGGACCTAGGAATGATTGACCTTGCTGCTGGGGTGCCCTACTACCTACACACCCAAGAACCCGCGTCTTTGGCGACGCTCGCCACACTCCTTGTGCTCGCCACACTCCTTTATGCGCGCCGCAGGCCTCTTCCAGGTATTCCTTCTTGGGCTTCCTGGCCGCGCCGATCGGGCAAATCGGCTACGCATGCATGCGGGCGAATCTGCTGTATAGTCCACATGACATGGTCCACATGACAAAAACTGTAAGAATTGGGTCCGTTTTCGCGTGGGGCCTTTCAAAACATCTTCAAACTCCACCCGGAATCTAAGTAAATCTTCCATAACTACATGGTCAACTACATGCATATGGATTGGTCTGGGCATCCATCCACTCCGCTCTCCAAACGGGACTCTCCGCTCTCCACCGGGTGCGAACGCAGAACGCATCCAAGGGACCCATCAGGACCGATGGTGGCCACATACTTGTTGATTCCAAGGCCTCCAGTAGAAGCACGGCAAAACACACACGAGACAAACATAGAGAGCAGGATTTCCTCGCACCACATCAAAGAACACACGTGCCACTTGCGTTTTTATCGTTTTTTGGGGTCTGACTGAACAAACACCACAAAAATCATTAAGCACGAAGTTTGATATACTGTAGTTGGATTGAACGAAAAGAAGCCAGAAACAACATCAGCACACTAAAGAGACACACAAGCTCAGCACTTGATAGAGTCTATGGAGCAACATTTGTCGTTGGTGTCTTCCTGTGCGTTTGGGTGCTTCGGCCTTCCAACTCTTCACAAATGGAGCGATTGGAGGTGATGACGAAGGGCCGCTGAAGGCCTTCAAGCAACATGAAATTAGGTTCCAAACCTTTGACATGTGGGGACGTAGTGACATGCAGTCACTGTTCTTTCTAGTTGCCCTTGAAAGCTGCCAACTATGGTCTATTGAAGTCTATTGATCAATGCGCTCATGAACATCATGTGTCAAGCACTGTACAACTGATGTTGACTGGTTTCAATCTTCTTGATTACTTGCTACTTTTTGTGGACACCCGATGGGCCTGCAGTGTGTTTTCTACTTCGGACTGTAGAAATGCTTAGCTTCGAGCCTGCTGCACACAACATGAGCACAACTTGCTTCCCTTGTGCATGGCCAAAGCGCGCCCTTTGCCGATTGTATCTTATGAAGTGACCCTTGGTTGGGAGACACCTTTAGGTGCAACAGGTGGTTGAGATTGGCATAAAAGGATCAACCGTTTCATCTTTTGCTCCGTCTCGTCTGATCTCCGCGAGCTCCCAACCTTTCGCCCTGGCAGAAACCGAGCCTTTCTGGTTCAGGAACCAGGCGCATGTAAAGGACGAGGTCCTCAACTCTGTGGGTCTGGAGTGGACGATCTCAACAGGTCGTCGGGCGTCGGAAAGGCTGGCAGTCTGGTGTGCTGTCTCGAAGGTTCTTCGATGCCCCAAATGACGTGAAGATCAAGATGTGTAGCAGCCTGGACTGTGGAAGCAATCCTGCACCAACTGACATGGAGAACATGACTAGATGCATGCTGTGCCTGCATGGAGGACATGCAAACGGATGTTGCATGCTGAACAATGTGCCGTTGACATCCCAAATGGCCCTCTTCCAACCTGGAGAGCATAAGGCAATGCATGGGCTTGCCTTACACTCACGAAGCATCATTAAGGATTCTCTCCAAACCTCGATCCCAACACAACGTCCTGATGCAGTGAGACCCGCTTCCATCACCCTCTAAGCAAAATAATATTCCGGCCCATCTGTGGTGCACCGCATCGTTTCGCCCCAAACATATCTTTAGATGGGACCTACTCCTCAAACCATATCCTCAGAAGATGTTTAGACCCCCTGGCACCCACCCCAACCACCTTCTCAGGAGGTAGTTGGAGCCCTAGGGGTTGGTCAAAAAGAGAGACATCCACGGTCGCCCACGGTCGCCGAGCTGCACCACATGCAGGTGCGCCAACTTACGCAGCTCACTCTGCGGGTCGGGCTCGGATTGCCAGCCGTCGGGGGAGAGGGTCCGGGAGAGCGAGGTGTGAAAGACCTTGATGCCATAATAGTCTTCCAACTCCTGGCGAAGGCCAGGAGCACGGTTGGATCACGTTGTGTATGTGATGTTTCTGTTAGTTATATATATCCCAAACGCGACTCATGGGACTGCGGACTGCCGATCAAGCAGGGTGGTTTGGGGGGTCAATATATATAGGATTATATAGGCATATATTCCATACATGGAGTGTATGGGTTATAATTGTGTATATTCATGTCGTCGACTTTCTACGAAGCAATGGCTTTGCTATAGTATCGATGTTCTCTGTGCATGTCTGTGTGTTTGTTTGTTCCATCTCTCTGATGGTTTTTTGTGTATGTCCTAAATTGTGCCACTGCCCGCAACGAAAGCCAGCTGCATCTGGTTGGAGTGCTGACTCTCGATGCACTACGAGAGGTCCGATGCATGACCCGACGGCAGGGAGGTGCAGGCAGGTGGGTAGGTGGTCCGAACATGGTTCATCCACCTTCTTTGAGGTTCAAAAGAAGTGGGGGACTTCCGTCTTCGTTTTGCTCCATCTTCCAAGTCAAAACCTGGGCTTTTAGTAAAGCGGATGTCAGGCACAGCCTCTGGAAGTCTCACAGGGATCACCAAAACTGAAAAAAAATAACACAACACAAACATAACATAATAAGCAAAAAGGCTCTCCGCCCACCTCCACGCAACCACTTCCAACACATACCGACACTCGTGGCCCAACAAAGTCCTTCATCAACCCAGTTCGGGTCTTGTTGGAGTTGTTGGTGATCCAAATGACCCTCTTACCTGACAGCGCTCTCTACGCCAGCTGGCTGTTCCAAACATGAATTCCAAGTATAGGTAGGCAGGGTCAAAGCATTCAATAATATGCAATATCCAACGCAATGTGTGACACCCCCACTCACAGGATCTTTGTTTTGTTGATTTGTGTGCATGTCCTTTCTCAAAATCATCCAGTCTTTGAGAAGCCATCGGGCCTCCATCTGTACAAATGGGAAAGCCGGGAAGTGTTGAAGGTGTTGAAAGCACCTATAACTGCACCTATATATATATGAAAGTGTCACTAAGCTGCAAACCCTCTAAGGAGGTGGCACTGGAAAGCACAGGTGACTTTTACATACGCCAACCCAAATCCGCTCTTTGTCGCTACACAGTGGCAGCAGGTCTCGTCAAAGGGAAAGAGTGTTAGTACCGGTGACTGCTATCAAAGCTATCCAGAAAGCATCCCGCTACATTGTTACATGATGCTTCAAGCCACCAAATCAGCACCCCTGATAGATATAGGGAAAACATTAAGGAAGTTGACCTTATACACCACCATGTCCACTTCTTTCAAGTGCATGATTGATATGGAAAAAGGTGACCCACCTGTTTCTCACAGATCACACAGCTCTGGACCCTTACAACACAGGCTGCCGCCCTGCTGACCCTCTCCATCTGAGCAGCCTTTGAAGATTAAGTCGTTCACTCGCTTCCTTGGTGTCATGCAGGGGGAAGGGAAAAGGATCGATGTAACTATCGATGTATTGTATAATATTGTATAATTGGACAGTCTTCCAAGATCTTCCAAGTAACTCACATGCCACATTTAAAAATTACAAGAGCGGGAAATAGCGGGAGATGGAGAGAGAGAGAGAGAGCGCTCGGTTTAGGACATTTTGCTAGATCAAAGTAAAACTCCGACACAGCTTGATTAAACACACGGAGCAACTCTAAAAGCACGAGAGAGAGGACGCCTCCTTTCTGTGAGTCATATCATGTCATATCATCACCAGTTCCAGGAAGTTCCAACAAAACCCCACAACCTGCCACAGCAAACCCCCTGCGTTCAAAGGCGCGTAATCTCGATGCCTAAGGGAGTCTTGGGATCGCCGAAGACGCCCATCATCGCGAAAATGAAGGTGTCGCACCTGGCGGTGTCGAAACCAAAATAGGGTCGGTGGGATGGGTCGGTGGGCTATTAAAAGCCCAAGCCAGGCTGAGAGGAGGGAGGAGCTAATGATGAGGTTCAAAACAAGCACACTGGAGTTCTTGAGCTGCACAATGCTGCACGCCTTCGTTCAGTCGTGCTTTCGTTCTGGGGAAAATGGTGAAGACCTCTGAATGGCTGGCGGGGGGAAAACGCCACGCACACACAAAAAATGCGTTTCGTCAATCCATGTGGCCAAGGTGTTTGCTACTCCCATATCATCCTATCTCCCATCATGTGGCCAACCAGCTGATCTCTTCCCATCTCCACTCCCTGCGCCTGTAAAACTCCTCCGTGTTCACCGTGAAATCACGGTCCTCCCGGCAAGGAGAGTGGCGCTAATTACTTGAGACCTCCCGGGTGTCATTGACAGCGAAGCTTGGCAAGCTGGTTCTACATAACATTCTGCTGAAGCTAATTTATTACGTGGCTGTCTTGGAAAGTGGCACCACGAGTTCCTATACTTGCAGTTGAATCAGGTTACTCCGAATGAATCTATCCTGGATCTGATGTGTTTTTTCACCCTCCGCAAGGAGACGGGGCTCTGCGGTGTCTTGTCATTGCCCTCGCACCAACGGCATGACGGCAGCCCGGCAGCCACCGCATCGAGCGTGCAGTTCAGCGACGGCCTCGGCCACGGAAGGCCGATCGGTCCTTGAAGTGCGCGCTGGTCAAATCGCCGTCGCGGCAATCTTCCAGTGAGATGGCGGAGGTGCTGCCCCCACGGAAGTCGCGGATCTTCACCCGCAAGATATCGCTGGTCTTGAACTCTTCACCTGAAGTTGGAGTCGGACATGGGTATCGAATGAGCATGAAAAACCATATGCATCGATCTTCAGCATGCACATGCATGCCCAGGGGGACCAAGGGTGCTTCTTGGAACTCCACACTTGCCAAGTCATTATGTAAAAAAGACCAGGCAGGGACTGGTTACAAACTCCCGAAACAATTGCCTATAGCATATACATATATAAATATTATATTATAATATATTATATATTATATATATATTAATCAATTCAATATTAATCTACAGTAAGTGATTCAAATTGTATAACATGGCTGAAATCTCCTGCGATGGACATCCAAACAGCCATCTCCCATCTCCAATCTTGGCAGCTAAGGGACGTAGCTGGAGGCAGGCGGTGTGCTCTGACATGTCACAAACCTTTACATTAAAGCCTTTCCCCAGCGCAGTCTGTACCAGATGCACTGCTGGCTCAGAGGGCGAAGTTAGAATCGTCTTCACCCAAGATCCATCCTTAGGGCGAAGAAACGGCTGAGCATGGTGTTCATGTGCTCGGCAAAGGGTGCAACCTTCCCTCGATGGTTCGCAGCTTATGGGGTCATCTTCCGTTTTTCAGCGGGCACCTTGCCAGCCAGGTGCTAGATTGCAAGAAATGCAGCCTGGAATCCAAAGCACAAATGATCTGTACACGAGAATGGCCTTCCAAAAAGTGCGTCCAAGATGTTGAAGTGTGTTTGCATGTGTGTGTGTGCCTGCGTGAGTGTGTATGTTGCTGGCCCCCAAATAAAGCTTATAACGTGCACTCTGACTGTTGATACCCTGCAAAGGTCGCTACACTTACGAGGTCGCCCTGCTCCAATCTGTTAATAACCAGGTCAGTTCCTGGTGGACCCTTTTCAACAGCTTCCAGCGTGGCTTGGGGGTCAGCCCGCCCTACGCCCCAGTCGTCCAAGCGTCAGTCAGCTGCCGGCCCACCAGTGCATCAGGGAGCCGATCTTTGCTGGGGTTCCTAAAGGCAGGCGAAAGGCAGGCGTGTGGCAACGGTGTGGCAACGGAAGGCGGAAGGCCACTGCCAAGCTGGCAGCCATGCGTTTTTGGAGCGTTTTTTTGGGGTCCGCCCTAGTTTTTTTTGGCTTGGAAGGCCCTGAGAAGCTTTGGTTTCCCATGGTTTCCCTGATTTGCTAAAGGATGTATGTAGGTTGCGCTTGCTGGAAGTGATGAGGCAGCACCCCACATCCTCAAGCGCCTCTACCGAAAGCGTGCGCCAAATCCCCCATTTTCGGCGTGCAAATCACTTGCCTCTTCTCCCCCCAAAATGCCTGGCATCCCATGCCCCACCTGCTTGGCATCCCTGCTCCTCCCCAGGGTGCCGGCCCGAAGGCGAAAGCGTCCAAGGGTCCGGTGTACAGAGCAACGATGGTAGCGGCCATCGGCCAATTGACCTTCAATCTCCACGGTCTCGGGGAGGAGACGCACGGAACTGTAAACGATGCCTAGGCTCTGCGGAGGCACGGAGCGGAGCGGAGCGGTGTGTGTTGTTTGACACATGTGACGCGCGATCCGCGCGGGGATGCCGGGGGAATTGTTTCGGATGTGCTTTTTGTTTATAAGTCTATTACTCTATAGACTAGGCTGGAAACGTGTCCAATCGAGTGAAACACACTACAAGCCACATCACTGGTATATTATGATGCTTTCATGAGAATTCACCTTGCTTCAGGATAGCACCCCCTGCGCCCAAAGCTCACTACACGGACCCCGCATATTTGGGGTGATGGGGTGAGAGTCGAGAGATGGGTGGACCAAGGAGGAATGCGATCAACGCAACACTACGCCAGCCAGGTGCCACGGTTGTCAGCCGGGTTGAAGATCTTGCTGGCCTGGCCGTCGCTTTGGACGAAAAACAGCGCTTTCTTCGACTCTTAAGGCTCCAAAGCAACAGCATAAAAAAGCTTGAACAAACAGCTTTGCAAATCTTTACAACTTCTCAAGATCTTCCTATGTATCCACTTCTCACACAACAATCTCAGACTCTGAACATCTCTAGATCGTTTCACACACTGTGCCTTGTTGTCGGAGCGTGAGGTGTCCGCGGTGATCATCAAGAGCCCCGTTTTGGGGTGGCGCACCACGGTGGGTGTCTGTCCATGAGGCTGGTGCCCACCTCGCATGGGGTTCCAGCTGCAGGGTGGGGTTGGTCCAGTCAACATCATGAAATGTCACGCGAGGTTGGTGTAGGAGCCAGGAAGCTTTGGGAGATACATGGAGATAGCTTTGGCTTGCTTAGGCTCAAGATGACTCGAGCTATATATTGCTATATTATACTTTAGCTATTTACTTTGCTTGAGCCTCTGTCCAATCTAATGGGGGGAATATAAAGACATTCCAATCTAATGTGGGAATACGAAGACATCCTTACGTAGACCTTTATCACCCGGGTGGCCATTCCTAGAAGGCTGCTCTTCACCTTATCGACTGTGACTCTTCCATCGATCGGCCCAGTGGAGGGGTCACACCGAAATGGGTCTAACGGGAAAACGGCTGAACATGGCGTCCCGTTTTGAGGTCTGAGGACAAGGTTGGACGGGGTGTAGTGGACCCTAGTGGACCCTAAGACATCTTAAGTGGTGACTGATTGCTACTAGAAACCCTCTTCCAAACTGCTAAGCAGTCCGTGGCTTGTTTGGTCTCGGTCTGCCAGAGGCTGATGGCACAGCAGCCGAGAGGCTCCGGGGAACCCCTCCGCAGATTGCTCACTTCACCGAGGGATACACCGAGGTGCTGTGCATCCACAAGCTTGGCGCGTGCAAAGAAAGGAAACTAGAGGGTGCGGTCGGGTGTGTCTTGAAATGTGCATCAAGCCTACATTGGATCACTGAAAAGACTGTCAAGGTAGGGGAGAAACCATTCAATACCCAATCAGCTAGAACAACCTTGGATCAATTCGGGGCGATCCCAGCCACCCGGCGTCCGCTTGAAAAAATCGGACTGCGTCGATCAAATCGGACTGCGTCAAGCCTACGAATTCCAAAAAGAACACAAATTTCTGACCAATTGCAGTAAAGTCATGGTTCTTCGGTCCCCAAAATGATCACATAACACCGCCTGAGCCCCCCCTCCGCAACCACCAACGGGTAAACTCCCAGGGCACTGACCACACGATCAATACCTGGCCGCACATGAGTTGGCTCTCGAATAAACAAACTCATGGAGACGTCAAATACAGCAACTCACAACTTCAGGGCAATCAGCATTAATTGGGTCATACAGCTGCAGTACCAGCGTGACCACATGCGTTTACGTCTGCACATCTCTGCAGAACATGGGCCTCCATAATTTGGACCATAACATGCGCAACTCACCACACTTGGGGGAGGGCCACATCCGAGAAAATTGTAAACACTGGTGAACCCCAGTGCAACTTCACGCCATGACTAGGACCAGGATGTTGCCGCAGGATGCCGCAGGCTGTTTGGCCCCAGAAACTATTAGTAGGTCAACCGAAATGCGCACCTTTCAAGATCTTTCAGATGTTCTTATGGACCGCCATAAGAAGAACTCCACCGTCTCAGAGGTTTCTTCTTCAAAGAGCTCTGGATCTGGGAGCTCTGTCCTAAGAGCTCTGTCCGTCCTCTCGGTGTCTGGCCTGAGCCCTTCAAGAAGTTCTGCACCTCCAGGGAGCGTAGCGTGGGGTTTCCATCCTCAGCAGCGGCGATGGACGGAAACGGGCCGTTTGGAGGGGTCCGAATTGGAGTCCAAAAGCTGCTATAGGTGCTATAGCAACCAATTCCTATGGATTCCTACATGGCATGAATGGTAATTGAGTATATGACACCCAAACATGTATGGCATAGTTGCCTACATTGGGGTGGTTGACCCGGGGTCAATGTAGGACAATTTGCCCGTCCCAAACAGGTCGTGTTTGGGACATGCAGGAACCTCCGAAAAGCCTCGCAGCACGATGCTGCACCAAACCTTGGGCTTCGATTCATCCTGTCCGCAGTGACTCGTCCACTTGCTCCTCTTCGGCTTGTTTGTGACTGAATAGGCCCGATCAACCTAATTAAAAGTAATTTTGGAATCAACCACAAGTAGGGGCCATCAAGTGAGCTGCACAAGAACATGGCAGGCAGCTCAAAAACCTCTTGGTCAGCTGCATTACCCTCAATAAAACTACCGTTGTAGCCCAGTCGTCTGCCGTTCGAAGGTGTTAATCTTGTGTGGCTCACACTATTGAAGGCACAGTAGCATCAGTAGCACAGCACTGTGCACTCCCAGATGTCGACATGGGAAGTGCATTTCAAGGGCTACAGGCTTCAAAGACATCTATATATACGACTCTGAAAACAAAACAGAGTCTCTAAGACTCTGTCATGACACACGCCAGGACCGCCTTCCATGAATTCTGCCCAAGGCTCCTCAAAAGGATTGTGATAAATCACCGTCTTCTTACCAGCCCCTGGAGTTCCATAGATGATCAACTCATCTCCACCACGGCATTGTTTCCCGTCTTTCTCGTAGAAGTAGGGCTGCTCACAAAAGTCCTCACGACACCAGAAACGCGCGTCGTCGTGTTGTGTCCCTGGCAGGAACACAACTACCAAGCAGGGGGGAAGCTCCTTGCTTGTTAAAAAAAAACTAACACTGACCCCTACAGAATGGGATGCTCTCTCTCACTCTCTCACTCTCTCTTTCTCTCTGTGGGTTTACTCATCGGCTGGCACATCGACATCGACTGCCTCCACCTCCGAGTCTCCAGTGCTCTCGTGTCATGTGTACGGTGCATCACAATCCCCAGACACAACCTGTCTGGGACTGCCATAGGACTGCTGCCCCATTGACCCCCAGTCAACCACCCCAACTGATCGGCATATATGGCATACAGTGTCTGGGATCCATGGGATCCATCCGTCTCTCTCCCCGTGACCATCGCACCGTCGCCACAACACCCCTCTGCACCCCCGGGCCGCCCGTCTGCGCGTTCGCGACGCGTCCCGAAAACAACCTGCCGCATGACTCACACCCCCAAGCCAAGAAGTCCGAAGCAGGTTTTTTTGGGGGGGGCACCGCCCCCAAGCCAAGGACAAGTCCGAGTGAGGTATAGGGTCAGCCAGTCTGACCATGTATCAAATCGTCTTTGTGACTCGGATGGGCCCGTTTTCCCACCACGTCCCATCCAGACCATCCGACATCCACGGCTGCATACTATCGGGTCCAGGGACGAAAAGAAGAAACACAAAATAAACCTGTGATGAAACACGAAACCATGGTCTTACCATGCTTTGATATGTTTTGCTAAGTAGTTTTGCACTGCGAAACCAGGTCAACCCAGTTTAAAGTGCTCTTGGATGGCTATGGCAAATGCCAAACATTACCATCAGAATGGCCCTTGGTGTGTCCCACAAGGACCTTGAACATAAACATCCCTCTTAGAAAGCAAAAACACGTCTGAATACCCAAAAACCATATTAAAAAGTACTAGACAAACATTGAACACCACTCCAATGGTTCCATAATGTTTGATATGGTTTCTGTCCTCTAGCGAGCTTGCTGGGCGTAAAACCGCATGGCACCCGGCACCCCGGTCCCAACCCACCCCGATCCGGTCAGTCGATCCTGTACCTGTCGGTCTTTCCACGCATTCAGCTCTTTCACCTGCCGGTGCGATGAGAGGATTTCGGCGGGGAGTCAGGTCCCAAACCCACACATCAACATACCTCAGCTGTTTCATGCACATGTATATTCATTTTATTATGAAGCCACCCTGCAATCCGGACACCTGCCGCCAGGTCACCCACTCCTGCACATCTCTACAACGTCCGTCCCTGCTGGGCACTTGGCCGTAGGATTCCGTGCAAATCCCTCCGTGCAGGAAGAGGATGTCCCCAATGATGTGGGCAATCTTCGCCACGCGGATGAATTCTAACATCCAGGGATCTTTACCTCGGAACTCGCTGGGTGTTGCAACTTTCGAACACATCTATAGGGGTAATTAGATGTCATGTGTCATATCCCAACTACGTCATACTCTTGCATTACGTACTTCATACATGAAGCAACTCTGGGATTGCATGGAAGCATCGATCTTCCTTCAGGTCTGGGAAGAGCCGACCCGAGTCGGTCGAGTCGAGAACGAGTCGGGAGAAATGGTTGGGTGGGTGTACTGGGCCCAAACTACTCAGTGGCCCTCAAAAGCATTGGTTAAAAAATGTGTTCACATGCAAAAACCAGTTGTTTTGCTGTGGGTTCAAAGCCGGGGTTTGATGGTTTGTGGGCCCCAAAAGTAGGGAGGCGGAGTAGAGAAACGATCCACATCAAGCTGTGAAACTCTCCCCAGTGACTAATCATGGACCCTGAGAATGGACCCGTGGTGGAAGACCATATTCCGTTTCGACCAACCTAGGGGAGCTTAAGGGATCTTAAGGGGTTCCAGCTTAAGGGGGGTAGTGAGCATGCAACCCCCTGCAAATGCAAAAAAAAAAAACTCATGGAACATGCAAAGGAAATGGTTTGCAGACAGCAGGGTTGATCCTGCATCCATGACAAGTTCCATTACGTTACTATCATAGTATTGCCACCCAAATTAGGTGCCATCCAAAAGGTTAAAGCAAAACTCAGCTAAAACGATACAGTACAGGTGCTTGGTTAGGAGTTTTAAGCCAAAGCCAAATTTGGCAATACTATGCAATACTTTTGAAAACTTCTGGAGTCAACATATCAAAATAGGAATTGTACTTGATGGGGTCTTGGCTGAGAAAGCACTTCTCGAATCTTCTCGACAACAAGGCACTCCTGGAATCTACCGAGTCCCTATAGCTTTTGAGCACGTCCGCATCTGAAGCCCTTCCTTTAAGGATCGCGATCTCCCGTTTGCGTGTGTCAAAAGTGGTGTCCTGGCGCGCAGGCAGCCGGTGCTTCCCGTGCTTTGCCGGAGAGCGCCACAGGACCCGTAACAGCGGATGATGATGATGATGATGATGATGATGATGATGATGATGATGATGATGATGATGATGATGATGATGATGATGATGATGCCCTAGCAATCCAGTCGTACCTTCTCAGAAGGCACTTGGACCCTGAAAACCTACATAAGAGTGTCTCCAATCACCTCCTGAGGTTCGGTACGACTGGATCCCTAGGGATGATGGCTTCTAAGGTTTTTTTTCACGCAATGTGAGATAGGATGTGCTGAGTTTATCTGGAGTTTATCTACCTGGGGCGGAGCCGCCGGCGGAGCGCCAAAGGAGCGACAAAGTGAAGGGTCAGGGTCCTTGCGATGATAGCTCTTAGAACACAACACAGGATACAACCGAATAACCGACATATCAACCCATGACCCATTATATGCATTCGACAAAATTGACTGGTGCGTCTCGCAGGGAATGAGGGAATGGATCCAATAGAATCTCTAGACTCTATTGGGGGCTCATTCCCTTATTCCCTACTAAGCACCGGTCAGAAAATTCAATCTTTATCAGTTCCATAACACCCGGTTTCATCGGAATCCAAGAAAGGGCACTGCCAGTCCTGGCAGCCCATGGTGCAATGCAAAAGCCACTTCAGTTTTCCCATCTCATCTCTCTGGAGGCTGGGATTCTCCTGCAAGAACTGCTCCTGAGTGTGGAAGGTACTGATGCGGCTCACAAGTAAGAGTCCGACAAGGCAGGAATGATACAAACACAAAACCAGAAAACCTCATATTTCACTCATATGTGTACTTGCAACATACATTCCGAAGTCCATGAGAAACAAACAAACATGATCAGTGATCCTACTAGACTATATATATACGTATTTATACATACCTATACTATACAGTGTGGCCATTCAAACCCACCCTCCCGCGTTCGTCTCCCCCCCGCGGTCGACCGCGGTGGCGTCCGGATTTATGGTCGTCCCGACCGGACTGGACCGGTCGACCGGACCAGATGTGGAACATATGTGGCACATATGTGGAATATGTTCATTACCCAAAGAAATCCAAACACGCTTCGGGTCTTCATGATCCATTTTGACTAACGATTGTTATTAGTTCCACATATGTGGAACAATTGTCCATGAACATATAGTAATTACGTGGAACATATGTGGATTATATATGTTCATTACACAATGGATTTTTTTGGTTGAACATGGAATGAACATACATCTATTGTGGAGACGTGGAGACGTATACACCTCTGTATCCCCACAGGCGCCAGAAGGAAGCCTTCCCACCAGTTCATGGTAACATGACGAAGAAAAGAGTTGAAGCATGCGGTTAACAAACCTTAACAAGGCTGAGCTATATATTACATGCCAAATCATACCAACAGTCGAGTCATCGGGATCTCCGTTGGTCTTCACTACTTTTGGCTCGACTGGTGCCGCTTTTTGTGTGAAAAACGAACCCGACGGATCGGTGAACCCGACGGATCGGTGTGCAGACACGCAGGAGGTAAACCAGGCAGGGCGGGTACGTCTTGGAGGTAAAGCCTGATGGCACACCACTCCGCGTCCAGACCACCACCCACTCCTCACCTCCAACTGCACCGCAGAACTCTGCAGGGTCCAAGGGGCAAAAGTCTTCACCTTGGGATCCCAGGTCGGTAGCCAGACCTTTCCTGGCTCTTCCACCTGAGGACCAGTGCGGCAAGCCGCTGTTTTGGACCGTTTGGAGAACTGGGCGCATGCTGCACTGCACGTCTCAAACTTGCGAGTTCAGTAGTTCATTACTTTTGCCAAAGTGGATGTGCATAGGCTCATCCACCGGACCATTCCCTCTGAAGAAAGCAAATCTCAGAGGACTTACTCTTTGGATCTCGGTGATCTACGGGACATTCGCCTTACTCTTTGGGGATGGCACTGCCGATCCCTTCGCCATGTTGGATCGCAGCCACTCCAACGACACCTATATAAGGTGTCTGACTTCCCAACGAAGCCATCACCCTACTTCTGGCAGTACACGACAACTGCTAGGTTATGTGCACGTGTTGTTCAACGGGTCATTTGATAGATCGCCCTCTAGTCCCTGGATTGGGTCTTTGTCGGCCAGCTTTGATCGGCGTCATTCAGATCCATCGCGTGGATCGCACGTGGCCTCCTTGAGCTCCGAGGCGAAGCGGAGCTTCATGATGTCCCGGTTCCCCAAAATGAAGAAGACCTGCTCCTCACAGACCAACTGCCGTTGGTAAATGCGCGACGCACAGCCGGCGGGGTACGGCCGACAGGTACGAGCAGTGTAGATATCCCAAACACGACACATGGGACTGCCATAGGACTGCTGATCAATTGGGGTGGTGCCAGGGGATGACGGTCAATGTAGGCACATATTCCATACATGGAGTGTATGGGTATAGGTATAGCTATAGGCTATAGCTATAGCTAGGAGTCATCACCGTATGCCGTGAAGGTGTGCCGTACAGAGTGCCTGGAGTGCACCGAAGCGTCCGCGCCTGGAAGTTGCCTGCTGGATCTCTCATGGTCTGTACTCATGGGGTACAACCACCAAAAAAAAACACCAAAACGACAATGATAAAACATGATAAAACGTTGTTTTGTTGTTTTTATGTTCAGATATGTCGTTCGCGTGGTTTCAGTTGCGCAATGTAAAACAACACCCCAATCAGTTGGTATTTCGCGGTGTAAAACAAAACAACAAACCTTCCCGGCTCGCTGGCATCGACCCGACAGCCAAATGTACGTGACAATTCCAGTTGACAGGGTGAAGCAAGAACGGGATTTAGATGGATTTAGACTGATCACATGGTGACTGATCAGAATGTGTGGTTCGAACAGCCCCGGCCAGACTTTCTGGGCCACAGGTGGCCCACCATAGGATTCCCTTCAGCCCAATACTCGGCCACCCAAATAGACCCAAGGCTCTGGATATCTTCTCTTCAAGCTCAGCAGTATCTTTACCTGATGAAGGTGATTTTAGCGATCGGCCAAAGCTCGAGCTTTGAAGATTGCACAAGTCGACTCACCCGATCAAAGACGATACCATCCTTCTCGTCAAATGCTGACATGTCAAAGGAACACTGCACTCTTCTGCAAAGAGAAAGCGACTATTTGGTAGAACACACCTAGCACTTCCAATGGATGCCCATTGGAGACCTACGAGTGGGGTAGTCTAGCCAGCACACCCATGTCCAGGATGATCCTGGTAGTCAAAACGAGCTGAACGGAGAACATCACCCCTCGAACGCCAAGTCACCAAGCGGATATCCCCAGGGCCCTTGTCCGGAGCATCCCCGCCGAAGACGAGCATTCCGTTCTCCTTCAGCCGCAGAATGCCAGGGCCCCAATCGCCCCGCTCCTCGTCGTCCCAAAACAGGACCTGACTACCTGAGCCATGACTCAGGTCGTGTGGGCTGCCAGGTTTGGTCGACAGAGATGCGTGGTAAATCATGGGAGGCGAGCGCTCAGGTGTTTGTTGGTCGTTGTGCCATTCGCCACAACTAATAACTAATGGCTTGGTGCTGGGCTCAGTTCACTTGGCCATTGGGCTCAGTTCCCTTGGCCAATTACGAGCGCTGGAAGAAGATTGAAAACGGGATCAAACGATCTTGCCTCGATCTCAGGATCGAGAGCAAATGTTCATCCTCGATGTTGAGGCACCTCATGGCACCTCTTGTTTTTTTGAGCAGCATGCTGAAGCGCAGCTGTGCTGATCTGGTTGGTGGTTTGAATGAACGAAACATATGAGTCAGTGGGATCAATCATCTCAAGTTGAAAATAATCATCTTCGACCCCCCACCCAGTGATAGGGAGTGCACCGACTACCCAAAGCAACATCAGTGGCATTGCCCATGACCGTCCTGGGATGACCGGAATGACAGTCCTGGGTCATCTGCATGGTTTTCCCGTGCTGGGCTGAACAGTGGCTCCACGACACAACCCAACTCGTCTGACGGAGATAGGTTTCCACCCGCCAGGCTAAAATAGGGTGACCTCATCAAATGCATACACCCGAATGCAAGCAAGTGACTGTAAACTAGCCTGAGGAAGTACTCCCAGTTCCCTTCCACATCAGTGATGAACTCGATCACTGTGTCGCTGGCGTAGGTGAAAGAAGGAACGGCCACAGGCACCTCTCCTTCCATGTATCGTGGTGTAAACTCCATGCTAGGGTTCACCTCGGGAATGCATGAGCAAAACATGCGCGCGCGAGTGAAGTCTTATTCACTCGCGACGCGGTTCACTCGAGGACTGTTCAAAAAAAATACTTGAGCCCAGCCCTGCGTGAGGAGGGAGGGGTGGCTGTTTCTGAGTCAGTCTAGGAGTGACAAGCAGCGGATTGAGCTGGGGTCCATTTCTACTTCGTAGTTACGTAAGAAAAACAAACAAAGTTGTACTTTCCCAAAACCGAGGACATCGACATTCTATATGTCGCACCTTTTGTAACAAGGATGGATGCAAAATTCATGAGTAGATAAGCAGCCACCTTGAACTAAACAACAGCACCAGTTGAACAATCACTTTCCCTTGTGACAAACCTTGTTGAGTGGGAAACCCACCCCTTCTAGTGTTCTTTGGTTCAGGTTCAATCGGACGCTGAAAAAAAAACACTGGTTGGTAGAGGAGAAAAAACAACGTCTCGGTTTTTTTGGGGGTGTCATTCTCAGAGTCCATGTGTACTCATTGCAGGTGATCCACTCTTCACTCTCGCCCCGTCCAGGGACCCCAACCTCACGGCGCCTGCGTCGGACTCGAAGCGTGATGATCCTCCTCACTGACGCCTAGTAATCGTAGCTTCTTGTTACTAGTAGCGATGCCCTTTGCTACTAGTAGCAAACATTGCTCCTAGTAGTAAGGCCAGGAGCCCCGATCGTAGCGTCCGAACGCTCCTAGTAGCGATGCCAGGAGCCCCCCACAAATATACGTCATTCCAAGATATCAAGAGGGGAACTTCTCTTCATTTCTGAATCAGTTGAACCTGATTTCATGAAGTCTATTCTAAGGAAAGTATGGCGTGATTGAACTAGTAGTTGAATTATTTAGAAATGCCACAATTTCAAGCACCTTTCATGATTTTTCATGGCTCTAGCACCGAACTCAACGGAGCTTTGGCTCGAGCTTTCGCCGGCTTCAAAGGCGGTCGCCCGCGGCATCTCGGGCCTCTGGGCGGCATCCACCTGGAGCGGGAGCGGGTCGACGGGGCCAACTCTGAATTTCCTTTGCTTAGGCGGTGCCAAATCGTTGAACTCTTAAGGGAAAGAGATATTTAGAGCCAACTCGCTCTATATGTTTCCTGATATAATGTTGTGTTTTTTCCGATAGGATGGAAAAGACTCCCCTCGCCCAAACCTGGTCCAGTGATAAGCCGTCATGTGACAAAGCATGCCAACGTCATGATGAAGCTATAATAGTATAAGGATGTATAAGGTCAGTCATAGGTGACGGACTAGCATGCAAGTGCCAAAGTTCAAAGGACTCTTCCTTTAGTGGCTGCCATTGGTTTCTACCTTCCTGTCAATCTATGTTCCTATGACAAGGTATGTAGAGCCACTCACTGGAAGAGCATTACCTGGCAAAAAAACGCCAAGGCCCCCCAAGACAGTCATGCATGGTCATGACTTGGAGGTGAGGGGGTCAGGTGAGGTCCCCCTTGATGATCAGGTCGGCCGACCGCGTTGATCTGGATGTCCCGACCGTGAAGAGCTTCAACAGGTCTCATGCGGTGCTCAAATACCGACCGAATGGACAAGCGCAGGGCGATGGTATGACCCCTGGCACCCTGGCACCCTGGCACCCGGGAGACAAGCCTCCACCACCCGCTCTACCATGTACAAACAGCAAACGCCGAAGATCACCACTTCTAAAAAATCAGGTGATCAGCCACATGACCTGCCGCAGGAAATCCACACCTTCTTGAGCAGGTCGTCCAATAGCTTGGCAGCGCCCGTTTGAGACTTCCCACCTTCCGAATGTGCACACACAGTGCTAGCAACACTGGCTTTTAAGGGGGTGCATCACATTTAGCATCACCTATAGTGGTCCCCAAATAGATAGAAACGCTATGAAACGCGTTCCAATACATTCTTAGTGGGGATCTATTTTTTTAATATCGAGGGTCTATATAACTTGACGGCATACAAGCAAGATGGAAAGTTTGCATCCAACATCTCCCAACTCCAAAGATCTGCGGAAATCATGAAACAACTCCCCAACTTCAAAGGTTCTTCAATCCCAATTACAGGGGGTCCAACTTCAATCCAGTCTACCATCTTCAGCCACTCTGCCCGCCCACCGCGGAGCCGAACTCTACCCGAGCGGTTCACCGCGGAAAGGGGCATCCTCGGAGAAAGGGTCCACCAAGTGAGTTGCTGTGCAGTTTCTTCTTGTTGGACCTGAGAATAGTGGCTATATAACAGCGTTACATACAGGCCGTTCGTATCCCTGGATCCTCCAAAGCTATCCCTAGAAAAATGACGAAAATGGGACATGAGCCTGTCATAAACAACCCGGCGGCTCTCTTTCCGCGCACGTAATCGTGCAAATTTCAAGATCCAGGATATTGGGTTGCATGCAAAAAAAGGGGTTTTCGCCTAGGCGAAATCACGTTTTTTTGGTGGTCTGATCAAGAATCATCTGAAAATCGCGAAAACACAGGGTTTCGGACCAATTTTTTGCGCGCGACCTCTTGCGTCACCGTTGGTTCAACTGCGTGCCCAACTTACAAGCCAGATTGCTGTTACCGCAGTTCCAACGCCATTGCCATTGACGCACACTCCATGTTGGAAAGAACATTCCAAGCCATTAAAGTCTAAAATGCACTGGAGACTATGTGCTAGCTGCCAAATCAGAGACACAACAGACACCAAACGTAGCGCAAGTATAGAAAGTACATTGACAAGAACGTTAATAGGCCCCACCCGAACTCAAGCCCAAGCCCCTGGCCAACGTCAGATCAGAGACACTTCAAAGACCAAGCGTAGCGTAAGTGTAGAAAGTGCATTGACAAAAACGTTAATAGGCCCCACCCGAACCCAAACCCAAACCCCTGGCCAAC
>CAXAMN010006669.1:378350-414636 GCA_963970005.1 Durusdinium trenchii
CAAGCGTAGCGCAAGTGTAGAAAGTGCATTGACAAGAACGTTAATAGCCCGAACCCAAACCCAAACCTAAGTGTAGAAAGTGCATTGACAAGAACCCAAACAACTACTAGCGCGGTTTCAGAGCCGACAGCAAAAACAAGGTACTTGACCCATTTTACGAGGTACGAACTCTCCAGTGGTCTACTCCACCCAAAACTGGAGATTTGATGGACTTCCAAGCAACTACATGCGCATGCAACGAATGGATTCTTCCAAAGCTTGAAGCCCAAACTGAGAGCTTCTGCTTTCCTTCGTATCTAGTGCTTGTTATTGACGCACCAAACCTTCGACTTGGGATGTGACAGGCCTTAGGGCCCGTAGGGGCCAGGACCCCATGTGCACAGGTCCACACGGTGTCCCACGGTCCACGTGCTGTTTGATGGACTTAGACGGAGTAAGAGCTTGTGACATGTACCCTCCTCAAGACTCTTGGCTCAATTGGTGGTTTCTATGGGCTTTTATCAGGTCTTTGGGATTGGAGCTGGGAGTTCTGAAGAGGCCATCTGTTGTGGAAAGCACATGGTCTTCGCAGGGTGCGGTATCGGTCTCCCCTTTTTCACGTGGGTTGGCCCCTGCCAGCCTCGCTTGGCAGGGCGCAAGGTGATGTCTGCACCCTTGTCATGCAGCCTGAAGCACGTCGAAGTCTTTTTGTGATCCAAATCGGAATCGGCGCTTGGTACACCCCCACCGGTGCATCGAAGGAGCTTACCCCCTCAGCACGGAAACTGGCAGGAGCCCTTGAGCTTAGGAACACCCCTTTCAACTGAAACAAACCTCCATGACCCATCGTTTTGCCTGGCCTTGGGGCAAAAACGACATGTACCTGGACCTGAACCTAGCCATAGCATGCCATAGCATGCCATAGCTAGCCACCCGACAAATGGAACTGGTCCACCCAAAACCACATCTGTTTCTGTGGATCACGGAGCGGTGCTGAGCTGCCACACAAGAACACCGTGGACTTCAAGTTCGAATGCGCCGCGCAGTAGACGGCGGTTCGGCCATGCTTGTCCTGCTGTGGTATAGATCCGAACGTTAGGTGCCGGACTTCACAAGCTCACCGTGGCGTAGTAGTCCGTTGATT
This sequence comes from Durusdinium trenchii, assembly GCA_963970005.1. Classification (NCBI taxonomy): domain Eukaryota; class Dinophyceae; order Suessiales; family Symbiodiniaceae; genus Durusdinium; species Durusdinium trenchii. Next base: position 379,474 of record CAXAMN010006669.1, read on the forward strand.
GTTCGTAGCTTGCAGCCATATCAGGGCCAAGCCGACAGCATGAAGCCATACACTGGCTTCAAAATATATCTAGATAGCATGAAATAAACGCATGCCAGGGCCCCCCCAGAAATCAGGAGTGTCTACTCATAGCTCCTTAGATTTAGAGAACAGACCATTCCAGCTGACGAACTGGAAACAGTCTCACCACCGGTTAGGATCGGACTTCGGGGCCATCGTCAAATCCTTCAAACAACGGCCACCGCGTCAATCCGGGCCGTGCCGAACTGACCTGCAACGCATCGTTGATGGCTGGGTAGATCTCTGAAAGCACCGGAACCAGCACCTTCCAAGGGGTCACCAATGGAAGCCCACACACTACTGAGAGATCTCCATTGGACACCCCTTGGAAGGTCTAGGTACACATATGTTTCATTTAACCCAAGGGTGGTCAGTGGTTAGTGGAGAAAAACATTGTTTCCAACAAGGTCAAGTTTCAGATTGGACCACTTGAAGCACCACTTGGAGCACCTGCGGATCGACACCACCTCACTCATCGTGGCCTTTTTTACGTGCACAAGACGGCGGCGGCTTCTTCTGTCTCTCCCCGTGCGTCGGCCGTCACTCCTCAGCCGTCAAACCGTCACTCCTGGGCATCGACCATGCTCGCGGTCATGCTCTCGGCGAGCCATTGCACCTGAGGAGGAGGAGGTTCCACCGCTGAACGCCCCGCCGCCGCGGAGGGCCACGCGACGCCCCAAGGATCGAAACGGGTGATCCGTTGGTCCCGCTCTACGGATCGATGATGATGTAGCAGAAGGGCAACGGACCTGGTCTGGAACACCAACAACACCATTGGACCTGGGCATGTAACTAACATAGGTTTGGTATTCCTGTTGCTTGTTGATGCCGGAACACTGGCAAGCAACCCATCATCATATGTCAGCATCCCTGGACATGTTCATCCTGATCAAGTCATAAAGGAAAAGGCATGAAAGCCACCTAAGCCCTATGCCTATGCCACTGACAATACTTGTATCCTGTATACGACCTGCTTCTATCTTCTACATTCCAGTCTACATGCAAATTTCTTGAAACCTCAAACACCTTGACTTCTTGGAGGGTCCAGTTACCTTCGAACGGACCGAGAACCGTGGCCAGGGTGCTGCATCGTTGAGACCGGCATGAGCCGCCAAATGCAAAGGCGTCTGTCCTGACACCGATCAGCGATAGAAAAGAGGCATGGCTGGGCCACCGGCCAGAACCTGTGGTGGTGTCCACCAGACCAGTTGATCCAGAACTTGTTTGATGTCAAAATATGTCAAACTTGTTTGTCACGGAAAAAAACCACCCGCTTTTGAGCCGACGACTGGAAGGTGAAACGGACTTAGGGGTGAAGCGTCCAAGTAAAGGACCTATTCGACCGGACAGTTGTGGGGGGGGATCTTCGCTGCTCCGTCCACACCAAAAAGCGGGCCGCTTGGAGGAACAAATCCTTGCAACCAACAATGGACATGTAGTAGCAACGCTTGCCATATACTTACCACAAGGAAGCATCACTATATATCCCACACGCGACTAATGGGACCCTGGCATATTTACATCCAAACAGACCCCAGGTGAAAAACCGCCCCTGGCCTTTTCTCGGGAGTCAGGACTGCCAATCCCATGGACCGGTCGTGTCTGGGTATCTGTGTTTTGTTTCTCCGATGTGTTTGAAGAAGTTTGAAGTCATTCAGACCATGAGACCTCCCCCGCCTTTGTGGTTGAGCACATTGGGGTCCGCCTTGGCGTTGCCCAGCACCAGGCAGGATCGCCTGGCGCCCGATGGCCCAAGGAGGAGACGTTCGACCCTGCTTAAAGCTTGGGCATGCGAGCAGGCAGTCGTTCCATCACTTGAACGCTGAAAAAATGCAAGAGTCAACGTCTAATCCGTGTGAACTCAACCTGGGCAATAGGTGGGAACACGCCATGAACAGCTCCAGCTTTCCTCCGCTACGGAGCTCCTACGCAACAGCTTTACAAGCCGCAAGGAAGAGCCTGGAAGGGGGAGCTATGTGCCTAGCCTATCAATGTGTCCGTAATCTTTGTCGAGGTCCGTAATCTGTGTGACCGCCTAAATCAATAGCCTACACATCTGTCTGTCATTATGAATGGACATGTCACCCAGTCTGCTGAGTGGGACTCAGTCTATCATAGCTCTGCCGACTCACTATGACAGCTGTCTTGTGGCGTCCCGGCCGGTTCGGGACGAAGAAGAATGGCGTTTGACCATGGCCTGGGCTGGGACAGCAACACAGCGACCAGGTCGCCACAGGAAGCGTGGTTGGATGTGGATGGAAGCCATGGAAGCTACAGAAACGCATGGGCAGCATGGAAACTACATTTAAACAATATATAGTGGTCTCCATAGTGTTGACATCTTCGGAGGGGTCCACAAACTGGGTTTTCCCAGAGTCTTGACATGCAACAACTGGGTGGATTCCTACGGTCTTGACCTTTGCTCCCCCGCTCCCCCAAACAGACCAACCAAAATCCACTCTCTTGTAGCCCTGTTGTCTTGACATGCAGTACTGCTTGGCATCTAAGATTGTACACTGTTAGCCATGTAGTCTTGACACCAACGACACAAAGACATCAAAGCCTAATCTGACTGTTTCCAAATAGTCTTGACATATCTTGACATACACATCCCTTCGATTGGTGTTCATTTTTGATCGCTATGTCCGCTACGTTTCATCTTACTTGGAGAGATGGATCATCAACGACAAACAAGGTTATATATTATATATAATGGGTTCAATAACTTGACATTTCGGCGGGCTATCACGGCGATAGGGAGGCCCATAGTCTTGTCCGGCAAAACTAGAAAATGGATGTGCACTTAGCACCGTCTTTACCTTTTGCCCCTCGAGAGGGGGGCGGGGCGGGGGACAATCAGAAGGTGGTCAGCTGAACTGTTCCAAGCTCTTCTTTCTTGTCTTTGTCAAGCCGAAAAGTAGCCGTTTGGAAACATTACAAAAAACATGTGTTAAGCGCTTATAAACATTGAACAAATTTCCAAATCGAAGGGGTTCCCGTTCCTTTCCACAACCTATATCAAAAAAAGGTATTGTTCGACTTACAACTAAAGATTGGGGAAAGATGATGTTGCTGTGCCATGTGGTTTGGCAAGACCTCGGTGGGAAGTGCGGTTGTGTGACTCCGTGCCATTGGGGGGAAGGGAAACATGCGGACTTCTGCGGTAGACATTCCCTGTAGTCTTGACATTTTAGGGGGTTGTCGTTTCAGCCAGGAGGCCAGCGGAAAAGACATGAAGGAATCAATATCAAAGGAGCAGTGTATTTGGGTTCGGACCAGTTTCTATAGCACATTGTCCATTTTGTTTCGCTCTAAGTCTAAGGCGCACCTATGATACATCTTTTGGATTTGCTCCAAAGGACTTCTTTGCCACACATTCCCTGTAGTCTTGACAATTTGGCGGGATTGTCGTTTTGGCCAGGAGGCCGGCGGAAAAAAAACATGAAGGCATGAAAGGAGCAGTGTTGGTTGAAAGAACCAGTTTCCTGCTGACTCCGTGCCATTGGGGGAAGGGAACCATGAGATCTCTGGCCAGTTTGGTTTGAGGTTTGACTTGCAGTACGCCTTTATAGGAGTGCAAAAAGGAGAAACAAAAGGACACGGACAATGAGAACGAACAATTCATTCAAGCATGTTCTCAGTTCCTCAGCGCAAAGCTAAAGGATTTCTTGGCTACTCATGCCCTGTAGTCTTGACATTGGAAATTGGGCGGGTATGTGGTTCCAGGAGGCTAGTGGAAAAGAAAATTGACCTGCGTGTCAGTTGTTTTTCTTACTTAGTGATAGGAGGGTGATATGGTTGCCTGGTCAACCTGCTGCTATTCGGGACTCCACTGGTCTGCCCCTGTCTGCGACCTCTTGTCACGGGTCGACTCTCTTTCCCTATAGTCTTCACCTTTGTAGGTGTTTTTGAGTGTTCGAGAAACAGTTTCTATAATAGCATGTTGTCCACTTTGTTTATCTCTATGTCTGAGGTACACCAATGATACATCTTTTTATTTTGGATCTAGGAGGGCAAGAAAGAGAAAAAGCAGAAGGACAAGGATGGCGAGAAGGAGCCATCGATGTAGCATGCTCCAAATGACTTCTGTGGAGACATTTCCCGTAGTCTTGACATTTTGGGGGGGTTGTCGTTTCAGCCATGAGATGAAGGAATCAAAGGAGCAGTGTTTTTGGGCTCGAAACAGTTTCTATAGTAGCACGTTGTCCACTTTGTTTATCTCTATGTCTGAGGTACACCAATGATACATCTTTTTGATTTGGGATCTAGGAGGGCAAGAAAGAGAAAAAGCAGAAGGACAAGGATGGCGAGAAGGAGCCATCAATGTAGCATGCTCCAAATGACTTCTGTGGAGGCGGTCCCTGTAGTCTTGACATTTTGGGGGGGTTTGTTATTTCAGCCAGGAGGCCGGCGGAAAAAGACATGAAGGAATCAAAGGAGCAGTGTTGGTTGTTGGAACCAGTTTCCTGCAAACTGGGGCTTGGCCACACGTCCCCTGTTTTCCCTTCCACCTATTAAAAAATACGGGCGCCCCCTCCCCTAAAAAATGAGTGTCTGCATCTTGTGTTTTAAACTTGGGGGGTCCCCAAAATGGGTAGCTTTCAACATAGGATCCATTTAGGCACGGGTTTCTGTCAGTAGGGATTAGCTAGGGCCAAGGAGGATTGGCAGTCAGCAGCCAGATCGGGTCAGGCAGGTGTGTGAATTGGGCAGCAAGACAGGCCCAGGAGAGTGAGACAGCTTAGCTTCAAAAACGAAAACTGGGAAGAGCTTCAAAACCGAAAAGTTGCTTATAGAGGAAACTTTATATATAATAATCCTCTATTAAACGCTTAAATAATTGAGCAAACCTCCAGATCGAAGGGGTTCCCTTTCCCTTTCCCTTTCCACAACCTATATCAAAATAGTGATTTTTCGACTTACAACTAAAGGTTTGGAAAGGTGACGTTGCTGTGCCATGTGGTTTGGCAAGGCCTCGGTGGGAAGTGTAGTCTTTTTGGCTCCGTGCCATTGGGGGAAGGGAACCATGAGATCTCTGGCCAATTTGGTTTGAGGTTTGACTTGCACTACGCTTTTATAGGAGTGCAAAAAGGAGAAACAAAAGGACACGGACAATGAGAACGAACAATTCATTCAAGCATGTTCTCAGTTCCTCAGCGCAAAGCTAAAGGATTTCTTGGCTACTCATGCCCTGTAGTCTTGACATTGGAAATTGGGCGGGTATGTGGTTCCAGGAGGCTAGTGGAAAAGAAAACTGACCTGCGTGTCAGTTGTTTTTCTTACTTAGTGATAGGAGGGTGATATGGTTGCCTGGTCAACCTGCCGCTATTCGGGACTCCACTGGTCTGCCCCCTGTCTGCGACCTCTTGTCACGGGTCGACTCTCTTTCCCTATAGTCTTCACCTTTGTAGGTGTTTTTGAGTGTTCTTGAACTAAAAAACATTGTTATCCAATTTTTTTGGTGCTTTGCACGATGGCCTTGACATTTATATTTTCTGAGTAAGCACTTGCCCTGTAGTCTTGACTGCTAAAAGTACCCCCCCACTTTGGGGGGCGGCTGAGTCTATGGAACGGACTATACATAGACGAGAAAGAACTTGCACTGTGGTCACCAAACTCGCTGGCTGTACAGCTTGTCTCGGTATCAGCCACGAAGGCTCTTGGAAAGAGAAGGGCTGACCAAACATTGGAACAAAGCACAAATGTGCAATCAACTGCATGAACACAACTGCAAACGGAGCATACTCCTTGCCGGTCTGCTCCCCCGGTTTGCTCCCCCTGTTTTACTCCCCCCGCCCCCCCTCGCCCCCCTTCCTGGACCACCCAAAGAACACACTTTTCCCGTGTGTGTTTTCTCCATAGTCTTGTCTAGCTTTTCTTAGTTTTCTTTTTCACTATTCCCAGAGTCTTGACACGCCAAATTTGCCCCTAACTTAGGGGCCGGTAAACACTATGGAGACCAATATATCTGCCGTTGGCGATATATGTGAAATACGCCAAACACATCGCACCGTCTCGGTGCACTCCTCCCTTCGGATGGGCAAGATGTGTGGGAAGCCTGCGTGGGGCGTAGGTGGGCTGGAAGGACCAATGACTTCCCGCGAATCCAGCTTCAACATCCTCCATTGTGGCAGAAGGTCACCACATCTTCCATTGTGGTCCATCCATTGTGGTCCATCATCCGCTATCCATTGAAGTATTATGGATCGAAGATATATCACCACTACCGCTACTTCAACATCTCCATTGTGATCTCAATGACCCTATAGACTATCCCAGTTCGGTACCCCAGTAGGGTCCTAGTTCAAGTCACTGGATACCTCTCTTGGAAGGTCACCACATAGATCTAGAGACGTTGAAGTCTTTCGCTGACTGCGCTCCAATCCTTGAGCCATCCGATCTTCAGGATGTCTCGGGTCGGGGTCTCTTCGCCACGGGTGATCTTCGGCCCTGGGCGCCCCAAACAGTCCTTCGCCTCGAGGTCGGCCCTGGTAGAGCGAGGGAGAGAGGGTCGGGATGGGTCACTATGGCAATACTATTGGGCCTATCCTATAGTACAGTAACAGTGGATGAGGATGGTTAGTAAAGGCCTTGTCCAAACCAGTGATACTTGTTGACTGACTGTTACAGGATGTTTACATGCGGACAACATCTTCACCCATGGAATGGGTTGCTGCTTCGTTGATCACATCAACTTGTCAACTGCGGGTATGCATGTGAGGGGCAGCACGCAACCCTGCTCCTTACAAGACCATGCTGTTGGTGAAGACAGTTCCCTCTCATACATATTCCGTCCTCGCGTCCTCGCTCCATAGTTGATATTCCATCCATATCATCCATTCTCTCAACAAACAAATCCCAAACACAAATGACCGCCAGGGAGGGTGCCAAAGGGGAGAGCCCTTTGGGCCTCGTCTTCACCGGCGCGGGAACCGGGTCTCCGCCTGCTGCTGATGAGGCTCTTCAAGATCTCCAAGGAGCCATCGAAGGTCGCGAGGTGTAATGGAGTGACCCCCTCGCCGTCTCGACCGTCCCGGTGAAAGCGTACGGTCCCGGACGTCCGTATTCGCTTCGCAGCGGTGGGGCTGGGGATGGGGCGTCGCGTCAGCGTCGGGTCGGGTGAGGTGTGGATCAAATCATTCCAAATCCCCACCTAGTCCATAAACATCCATAAACCAGTGACCTTCAGTACGTGACCTCTTTGGAGTCTCTGTTTGTGGCCATTTACAGGCCTGTGCGCTCATGGGATCTCAAGTTCGGTCACTTTGAAGGTCCTGGAACTCACTTCCTCTGCAAATGGACCATTCTTTCTCGGTAGATGAACCGTCCCGCTGCCCCTGTGCCTTCTTGTCACTCGTCGTGGGCGAGGCGCGATTCTTCAGAAGCACTCGGACGAGCTCAGCGTGCTTCGCCTGCTGTCCGGGGCTCCAAGGAAGAGCTGTTTGGAGTCGTAAGCACCTAGGCCACTACCTAGGCCCTAGGTGCTTACATCACCTCCCCACTGACTTGGTGCAGTCGCTTTGGGGGCTCACTGCGCTCACAGCTGGAGATCGAGAAACATGGAGGAGTCATCCAAAAGAGCACTCCGTACTGGGGGTACCAAGTGCGTTCATTCCGATTAAACTTTTGTGGCCTTTTATGTACGCATAGGCACTATGGGAGAAACAGTGTACCCATAGCTTTTTTTTTTTGGCCCTGGTCTAGGAACCAACGGCGGCCCCCTAATTGAAACATACCTTTGATTCATCGATTGTCAATCTGAATTGCTCAGGATCTGCTTCAATGTACATAAATATTGTGTAAAACAAAGTTATACTATTTCGCTGGCACATTTTTGTTTTACAATGATCTTCCGGTTATCTTCGTGGTCTGACGTCCGCTAATTCCTATAGTACTAAGTTCATTGAGTTCTGCATGGCTCTGCACCGAGAACCGCCACTGATACCGCCCTCAACACCGCCCCGAGAACCGATCCACTCCGTTGTCATCACCTGAACCGCCTGGGCAAGGACGGACACCGAGTCCTGGAGAGGTGTGAGGGAGACCACTGAGGAAAGCACATGGCATCCCATACCTTGCCTTTTCTGGACATGTTGCGGACAACTCTTGGAAGATGTGCAGAAAAGGCACCTCCCGGCATACGTTTTTCATGCTCTTAGGTTGGAGGCCGTCGCTAGTAAGCTAGTAGGTTGGAGGCCGTCGCTCTTGGGTTTGAGGCCAATGTAGGTTTGAGGGAACATGCGTCCTCGATCTTTTGACCCTCACCGTGGGGATGAAAGCAAACATTCAACCGGCAACTGGCTGCTTTTCAGAAAAAAAAACGGGCATCATCCACCAACAAAACCTCGCCAACACCAGTTGACTTTCTCCAGCCCAACCAATCCGAGCTCCTTGGAAGCGTTTACATTGCCACCCTTTGCAATGGCATCTTCCACGACCGTCACGCTAGAGCTTCTCAGAAGAACCTTAGTCGATTCAGCAGTAGCCATCAAACACATTCAACAGAAAGGCAATGAATACACATGAATACAGCTTGCATCACCATGGATCATCAAATTGTGGCACAAGTAGTCTCCCATCCAATTTAGGCATCGTGTGCTAGGGAGATTAGTCTCTTCACTCACCTATCACCTATCTGACCTGTTTTCTGGTTGTGGATTGTAATGGAATACATGTTGCAACAAATCGTGTCAAAACCACAACACCATTCAACAAATACATACATGCTTCCGTCGCTGATTCGGAAGTCCTACATGCAAAAAAAGAAGTCCCAGGGTGGCTGGAAAATTAAAATGTTTACAATCTATTGTCTATCCATTATATAACTCGAGAGCATTCAATATGTCAATGTCTAATTAACTACAAATGAACAGGCTAGCTACTGGTCTGCTTGAACCCATTTAAATGCAAAATCTATCGCAACCCTCGATTGTCCGCTACACTGCTGATTGGTGCCTGTCTCTGAAACAGTTTCTTGCTATCAGGTCTTTTTTCTCCGAACATTGTGACCTTTCCTTGTTGCAGCAGCTGCTAGGGGTGATTTCTATCTAGATTGAGGCAAACGCCCCCCCCAAGAAACGACCAACAAACAATGGCAAGGATCTTGATCTACCAAGGTCTTGGGGATTGGTCTGATTGGTTGTGGCCGAACTCCATCCAGCGATAAGAGAATTTGGCACATCGAAAAATATTGAAGCAAAAGGCATCTGAGATGACCTCCGCCAAATCGACCATCAGATCCTGCCACACAAAGGTTCAAAGAATACCCCAAATGGAAAAACATGGAAAAACAACACACACAATCACAAATGGGACATATTTGACCATCAGGGAGATGTCATGTGATTCATCCCTCTGTCGGCAACCGATTCACGAGATTCGGCTTCTGCCTGACGTTTGGCTTCTGCATTGGGCCAACTCTCTTGAGCCCAAATCAGCTGCACAGCAGAAATCACCTCCGGCTCACCAAATAATAGGACAGTTGAGAGCGGAAACACCACACCCTCTTGATCAGGGCCTGGACATGCGAACACCTCCTGCTTCTTCATGTTTGGTCGGGTTACTCCCTTCAGACCCATGCCAGCATCTGCGAAGCCCAAGGGCGTCTCAAAGAGAGCCATCGAGCTGGGAGCGATGGACGATGGTTCATCCAGGCCTTGAGCATGTGATTCAAAACATTCCGGCTCAAGCCCATCTCAAATGATGCATTTCCTCCGAATACATGTATGGCGCGTCCTCCGGCGACCGACCTATAGTAGCAAAAGAACTCTTTGCCTTTCGAGTTGGATCCCTAGGGCTCCAACCATATCCTCAGAAGGTGGTTAGACCCCCCAAACCCACCCCAACCACCTTCTCAGGAGGTGGTTGGAGCCCTAGGGGATATGGCTGGTGGCTCCATCTTGCCGATCGCAACAAGGCTGACTCCTTTTTGCACCCACCGCGGCGGTTCGAGAAAAAGGTGATGGGCCCGGTACCCCTCCTGGCCAACGTCGGACCGTCGGTCCGGTTTGACAAAAACTGCATGTGGATCACGAAGAAACACCCAGGCCACCAGTTTTGTGGATGAACCAGTTTGCACCTGGACCCTTGGGGTGCTTTGTTCATAGTCGAATGTGATGTCGACAGTGTCATCGCCGGGAGACCCGGAGTTCCTATGGGAGACCCGGAGTTTGGATGGCAAGTCTTTTGGCCTTTTGACTTCTTGGATTTGAGCCATGTGGAGTCGGGGTTTCGGCCGCAAGAGGACCAAGTTCCGCAGAAATGATTGAACATGATTGAACTGATTGATCTGTATTGATCTATATGGTATTATAGTGAAGCCAGGAGTGTGATTATAGTTGCTTCCATCAACCCTTCAGGTCATATGAACCTCTCCGAAACTTGGACCCCCACTCCTCACAAATTGTAGCTCTGGAGATTGAAAGGGCATCCTGAAACCTGCGTCTCTGTTCCTTTCCAAGCCCAGCCCCCCAAAAACTCTCTTTTGTCACGGAGCTTTGCCATGAGCCTTTCGGCCTTTCGTTGACTTGGCCCGCTAGCAGCGGTGTCAAGTCGTCCATCTAAGTCTACTCCGGCACTTTGTCCGGCACCCCGCCTGGTCAGCCCTGATCACTCAGTGATACGAGGCAGGGACAGGAGCGGGTCAACACCGCGGGTTCACGCTCAGTGGGCGCACTGACAGGATTGTGCTGGATGTTTCTCCAGCTGAAGATGTCTAGAGTACATCATGAAGACAAACCATGACAAACCCACTTCAGGGGGCTGGAATGCACGACATGATCCATTTGACCTATCCAAACCTGAGATGTTGTGAGCTCCTGTGAGGCAGTGCCACACAGTTTTCCGCTGGCCAAACAATCGAACTAAACCTGAAACCATATCACTTGCCAGGAATCCATACCGATTTCAGCATTCGCCCAGCTTTCATGTTGCGCCCCTATTTCGGCGGCGGGCGACTCAAACAGTCTGAATCACATTGAGTCCTCATTCCGGCGTTCTCATACTCGTTCAAAGAGATGGCTGTGGGACCATCAAAGTGGATGCATTTTTGCATTTCTTAGTTTTGTGTGTCTCTCGCTGTGTCTCTGTCTGTTTGTCTGTGGGACACGGGGCCCGGTGAGAACATGCGAAGATTCTAAAAATGAATCGTCTAATATATTGTACCTGGACATTTCGGGGGCCACACGGCCGCCGGCACTCTCTCAAGAAATCAGACCGGGGCCGACATGCATTGGCAAGGAGACCGATCAGGTCGACAACCTGCGGCCTGACAGGTGACTGGCGCTTCAAATCCCCTAACTAATCTAACTACTTGCTGTGGACAAGGCGACTGTATCTATGGTTCATGACTTCATTGGCCTCACTAATGCAAAAATCAACTGGATCAACCAAAGAGTGCCAAATATGAAACCATGGTTTCTTTAAGCGCGCGTACCAATGAAGGGTGTAGGCCATAGGACACCGACTCTGACCAACTCTTAGGGCCCAAAATCGGCCTTCTCTCCCAGGCACACTGTCACACCCTGATTCCTCAGGGAACACAACTTGCCGTGTTCGGACAACGGGGCGTTTTCGAGCCGTCGCTCCGGGCAGAAAGTCCAAGCCGGAGAGTCAAACCGCCCCACCGACTCCGGAAGATTCTCCCGAATCAAGAGACGAATGCAATGGATTGTTGCGACATGACTATACCTGAATATATCCCCTACAAGTCAATGACCTCATTTTACTGGAGTTGGTCATGCAAAAACACTGTTCAAGAAACTAAAGGACCTGGTTATACTGGGTCTTTGGACTTGTAGGGGTCCATTGGTTCACAGGTAAATTGACCATTGATCAATCCCTTTATGGAACAACCATCTGCAAAACCGTGCGTTGGACACCTCTGCCCCCCCCCCTCCACTGGATCCTCTCCTCCTCGGCCATCAGTGACGGTCCCGAGGCGCCACATCGGCATTGGGTGGCACGGAACAACAAACGTAGACCTGAGACGAAGGTCGAGCCAAACATTCATGCCAGGTATGACCGTGCTAGGACCCGACCTGGTGGACAAACAAGGGTTTGACTGACAGAAGCACTTGTGTAATTAGGGTGTTCCACTTCCACTTTCTAGTGAACATCAAACATCAATGTGAAGAATGGTCAAAACAAGTGCAGGCATAGCACAGCTCCAGTCAGTTCTCGCTAACCCTGTCGATCAGCCAGGCCACCGCCCCGGCCAGAAAGCCGAGGAAAACCACGGCGCTGGGCATGGCCACGATGAAGCCAGGTTGGGTCCACTTCACGCCTTGTGCTTCTGCCATCGGCAAGTCAGGGTGCCTCACATAGCACAGCCCGTCCTCATGGCATCGGCGTCTGGAAAGTGGCTGAAAACACACACCCAAGTACTCGCGAGTACCCCTAGCCGCCCTGACCAAAGGTCAAGAAACTGACTTGGCCAGTTGGTGGTGCTTCAAACACCCGCAACCATTGTTGAGGAACATTCAGGAAAAGAGTGGTCAACCTTTTCCAAAACTTTAACTTAGAAGACAACCATTGCAGGAGGGAAGGAAAACCGTTAGACATGGATTGCAGGACGAACACAGCAAGCGGCACATGCACTCATGTAGGAGGAACCCTAGTTTGAAAGGGTTGAAGCCCTGTCGCGGTTTCATCTGCAAATCCAATGTCTATAGTCTATAATGAAATGACAGTTCATTTGTTTTCCCTAGGCCCTTGCTCAGTGTGAGCGGATGAAAGGCCTTGGTGGTCCCCAGAGCGGGAACAACTCAGTCACTGACTTGTGGCCTCCAAGACACTTCCATCGGCTGCAGGCCTGCAGCCGATAGCGTCGGAGGCAAAGCAAAGGAGGACAAACCGGGCTACCCCTACAAGTCCCAAGACCCAGTACAACCCGGTCTTTTGTTTTACTGGGTCTTGGGACTCACTATATAGTCTTTTAACTAGTCTTTTACAAACAGGGGATCGTCCACTTCCATGATTGTTTCAGGGAGTGTAATCATCCGGAGCATGATGTGGACATCTGAAAGCAGGGTCTAAAATACACTCCGACTCACTAACATGGAAATGAGCCTCTGGAAGACAATGTTCCTTTATACAAGGAGGTGGGTTCCCCCTTCCATGTGATCTGTTTGTCAAAAGAGTCATCTACATCACATGATGTCGACCACCACTCCGCATGGAAACCTCCACTACCTGCGCGTAGCGCGCCGGTCGACGATCACTACCAAGCGGCCCAGGGCGGCCGCTTCAAGTTCCAAGAGAACCGCTGTGAAGTCTCCCGTGTGGCTGAAGCTGATCGCACCGAAAATCCCTTCCAGCAGCGCGATGAAGACAATGAGCACGATCGCCTGGGCTTCATTTTTAGGAATGGAGATGAAATCACAATGAATTACATTCCAAAAAATTGAGAATCTTTGGATGGAATACTGCAATTGTCTGTGGATTGGCTGTCGTCGTCGTCATGCTATCAGGCAGTTCTTGCACACCTCCGGGTTCCCCCGGAAGTCAAAGGAGTTGTTCGCTTCACGTAAGCCAAGCCCTTGAATATTGGACTGACCGCCTAGAAACCCTCGGGTGGACAACAACAACAACAACAAGAAGAACAAAAACAACAAAAACAACAAAAACAACCAACCAACAACCAACAACTTCACAACCACAACAACAACAACCAACAACCAATAAGAACAATTAACACTAAGCACAGCGCAGCCATTCCCTCTTTTCCGATAGCCTAGAAGGCAACAAACAAGTTCAAGGGATCCAAACCAAACTGATTGAACGCAAATCATGGTGTTCTACAACATCCCCGATGTTTTCTTCGCCACACCTGAATATCCTGAATCCAACTGCCCAGTTCCAAGTGGCCACCATCTCTAAGACTTCCTTTTGCCGCAAGCTCGCGAAGATGCTGGCCAACTGGCTCGTGCAACCCACAATGGCCAGCCCCATATTCACCTGAGATCCGAAGACCACGACCGTCGGAGCAAAGGCAGTCCAACAGTGACTGGAGATGACCCCATTACAGCGGTTTCAGAGATGGCACTGGCACCCCTACACGTCTATTTTTGCGGGGGTCCTTATAATAATCACCTTTTGGGATTGTGCATGATTATGCCATCTAATCAACTCTCCATCCACCAAAATTGCCCCTTGGGCGGGGGTCACAATGCTCTAAAACCAGATGTGCTGAAACGACATGTGCGCATGCTTCCTTGCTCATCCGTAGAGCTCCCTGGCTCAACCCCTGCTCATCCCTAGAACCGTAAAAGCATCAAATCCAGCTCCAAGCCGCCTCTGGCGAATCTCTCTCTCTCTATCTATCTATCTATCTATCTATCTATCTATATATATATGTGTGTGTGTGTTATTATATATGATTATGCACCAAGCGTTTTCCACCGCCCATCTCCGCCAGCTGCTCATCTCCGCTTTCGTGCTCAGGGACCCACGCCAACGTTGCAATCACGCTTGGGAGGTGGCTCAGGGACATCATCGCTGTGGAGTGACCTGCGGTGATGGTCATGAAACCACTCATGTTTGGCAAGGTTTTGACACAATCTCCTAGTGAACCGAACCGTGTTCAGAAACAAAGGTAGGCAATAGCAAATGAATTGCAATCAACAACAAACGCAGTTCTTTTCATGTCCCTTCCTATATTCTGTTGTGACTCATGTCCGCCTTCCAACTGTTGTTTCCAATAATATAATCCCTGTCCCTGCTACATGTATATTCCAGAAACACATTTAAACATGCAATCCAATACAAATATTAATTCCAAATATTCCGAACACATACAACAACCTACTCAACAACCTTTATACTGCGTGTTCAAGACTTTGGGATCTTCTTGGACCTTCCGAGGCTTGATCCGATCTTCGCGGGACCCCATAAAGAGCGAAACGGTTCCCCAGGCAGCAGGTAGGGGTTCAAGATCATCAAACTCCAAACCATGTTGCCAAACAATCACTTCAAAAACGACATATGTATCTTAAGATCTTACAACTGTATCTCAACTTCGCGACCAGGAACTCCATAGTTTGTATGACAATGTGTAATTAAGCTACTTCATTCGTTGAATGAACAAAAGTCGACAAAAGCAATACACAACTTCAATGATTGAAACTCAACTGACGATACACTACATACAGTAATAATGGTACATGTGTATGGGTGTGTGTGTGTGTCACATGTTTTCTCATCTATATATATATATATTCAAACATATACATATAATATATATATGTATGTATGTTGGCTGGTGTATATATATATATATTCTACTTATACTGAAACAAATCTTCCAATTGACATCCCAACGCAGCGAACACAGCTGCCGGCCTGACACGCAAAAGGCATCCCTCAACTCCAGTGCCGCAGCTTTGGCCCCCAGCGCTGTGTCGGCCAGAAGGGCCTCGAGTGCCACGTCTGCTGTGAAGCTCAATAAGGTGGCACGAAGGATGTTGCGGCAGCCAGCCTGGAGAGGTTTCTGCCAAAGTTGGGCCTTGTTGTTTTGGGAAGCCTCTTTTCTGAGTGGGGTTCTTCTTGTGATGTTTGCATCACTAGATAGTCGTCTACATCAATATCTGTGTGCGAATTGGTGTACAAATGTGGAAAGAACATGAAAGAACTTCCCGCTCTGTTGGGAGCAATGGTGAGACGATTCAACCCTCAAAAGCAATCAATTCCTAAAAACCAACTTCCACGCAAAGGATATGATTCACGTGTCACCCGAGTCACACCGTGTTCTGAAGGCTTGAGAAAAACAAAGTATTCTCCACAAGGCTTTGGTGAAGAGGTGACCTGGGCAAGGTCCGATGAGAGGCCCCGTACACCGGTGATTAGAGGCTTTACTAGAGGCTGCCTGGCACATGCGACAAATGCCGTGCTTCTACAAAGACATGACGAGGCGGAGGTAGCACAAAGAACTCTGTCACACATTGGTGGGAAGGCAGCTCCGAATTTCAAAACACCCTTCAATCGTCCGACTGACCAAATACACAATGCGCATGTTTAATAACTTTTAATAGATGAAGTAAAAATCCCATTCAGAAAAACTGTTCACCATCAAACATGCGACGGCAATCCCAGCTCTTCCAGCCTTCCGTTTTGAGAAGACCGCCCAAAAGCAGAACAGGATGGCAATGGCATCCACCAGTGTGTGGCCAAGCTCTGCCTCATACATGAGACCAGCCTCAAAGCGGTCAGCTCAGTCTTCAGGTTGTTTTTCGTGGCCGGGAGGACCAAGCTGAGAAGAAATCTTGTGCCCCCCAAAACGTTTGTTCCTTGACCTGAGGCCGTCATGGCCTATATTATAGAATCTATAGGTTCCGGATGAGTTCGGAAGCTACTAGTAGTAGTAACACAGGGCATCGCTACCAATAGCAAGAAGCTAGTCGGTTGGAGGCCATCGCTACTAGGCTGGAGGCCATCGCAACTAGGAACAAGAAGCTACTAGTAACAAAGGGCATCGTTACTAGTAGCAAGAAACTAGTGTGTTGGAGGCCATCGCTACTAGCTATAGTAGGGTGGAGGCCACCGCTACTAACATTAGGAACAAGAAGCTACTAGTAACAAAGGGCATCGCTACTAGTAGCAAGAAAATGAAAGAAGCTAGTCGGTTCGAGGCCATCGCTACTAGGGTGGAGGCCATCGCTACTAGTAGCAAGAAGTCATACACTCCCTGGAACTAACATGGAAGCGGAACATGGCCCCTTGGAAGACCATTGTCCTCTACAACCAGGTGGTTTTCCACTTCCATGTTAGTTCCAGGGAGGGTAGAACAACTATCTCCCTGAGGTCTTTCTTTCCTCCCCTGAAACTGCTAAAGCCAACTGCTGAAGCCATGTTTGCGTCATGTTCAGTAAAACAACTGCTAAAGCCATCTCCGGAAGCCCTAGCAGTCAACTCATCCCAAGCAGTGCAGTCTTGCCCAGGGCTGCAAAAGTCCCGATCTTGGACTGATGCCGCGATGACCAAGCCTTTGCAAATAGCCGGCTGCGTGATGCTCTCCTCAGTTGACAAAATTACCCAAGCAAAAAGAGCCTTCAAGGCCTTTTCCTGTGTGGGTGTATGTAGCGGTAATTATGCAATAGTATATATATATATATACAATATACATGTATCTACACCGCACCCGGTGCAAATGTAATATATGATCATATATATATACTACAGTATATGTCTGACACTCCAAAAAAACAAGTAACAGAACGGCCCAAACCGGTGCCATCTGGCCATCTCCAAGTCTCCACACAGACTCCGCCGGGCTGAAACGGAACTCGCTCTTTCTCGCATGTGTCGCCAAAGAACTCGGGCGTACAAGTGCAAAGCCCTTTCCACGTGCAAATGTCAGGCTCGACCTGGCCCCATCCAGTCGACCCTTGGACTTCAGCTGACTAAACCATACGAAAACAAACGACGGACACAAATGAACATGCCTGGTCATAGTAGGATTTTGAGGCAGCCACATTTACCTTGCTCAAACCGTGCACCCAAAAGTTCCACTCAGTTCGACTCGCATAACATCCCATAACATGGTCTGGTAGATGGCCCCTGGACCTTTGTACACTTCCAACGTGTTTAGCGAGGAATAGATTGGAAACCACAAAGACTGAAGAGGCACCGCTGGTCAGGTCTGCACAGTTGTTGGCATTACTTGATGAGTAATGCTATATATACACACGCAAATTCAAGCCTCGAATCTCAAAAGCATCCATCTAGGGGGTTGAGTGATCAGTGATCAAAGTACTGTCACTAATTAGTGAGAAGCAAACGCTTGGATTCATGGCTGTTCAGCCTCCCAACCACCCACAGTTTGGATCCTCCCAGCCTGGCAGGAAGACAACGTTCGATGGATGGCACATCTGCTATCCAGCTGAGACGCTAAACCACCACACCCAACATGCACACCGCCATTCTCGCAAAGCTCCCCATGATATTCAGTGATGGTCCAGTGACAAATGGCTTGCTTGTCGCAGGCGACCTTGTGGTTAAATTCGCTGCAAGCTGCAAGGGCCTGGGAGTTGTTCGCATTGGCACCCATACTCCTGCACGCCATCCTGCGACCAACCGGAGCAGCCGCAGAGGAGGTGGGCTCATCGAAAAGATCTACCAAAAACTGATGCATTCCCCGAAACGGAATCCGATTCTTGGGGTATGTGTTCGTTAAGCTTCAGGCTTTACTCATGATTTTTGTTCACTGCTTTGCCTAGTGCAGTGAACTGCGGATGTTCCGGAACAGGACAAGCGGAGCCGCTCCTGTACAACAAGCCTGGAAATCGATAGTAGCACGCTCTTTGCTCCTCACAGGCCTCTTGCGTGGTGTAGACAGCACAGTTCGCCTGTATGCTGGGTCGGGTGACACATCCGACACTGGCCTCACACAGGGTGCCTTCCTCAAAGCAATCACTTGGATCGGTGAAGTTGGTGACACAAGCTTGCCCAGCTCCTGTGAGGCGAGTTGCTATGGCGAACTTGACCTCCATATGATGCATTATGATGCATTACCTATCCCAAACACTACATGGGACTGATATATTTAAACCATGATGGTGGTTGACCCGGGGCTCGATGCAAGTATATTCCATACATACGTGGAGTGTCTGGGTATTGTATACGTATATACGTTATTTATTAGTTATATTATGTTTGTTTGTGGGTCTGTCCGTCTCTGTGCAATCATCTCCCAAACATACCAAAGTGGAAAGGGTCATATCGTCTAGCACATGCATTCATCTTCCACGTCCATGCACATTTTGTAGGAGGGTGTCAGCACATGTCTTGGATACAAACTCTCACAGAATGGCTTAATTTACAAATGTGTTGACTTGCTAGAATCGAAGAACTTGAGAGAGGAGGGGGTGAACGAAAGGTAGCAGGCAATCACAAGTAACCCTGGTAGAAGTCCATGACGGCGTGAACCGGCGCAGGGGGGATTTGATCCAGGGCCACCCCCCCCGACGAACAGAATCATCTCTTACAGGACCAAACTCAATGCACAATCCCAGCTTCTGATTGTAATCCATTTTTGCTAAAGCAAGGAGAACTCAGGTAGCTCAAGCTACCTTTCGTGATTTGAAGAACCTTGAGAATGATGATCCTCAGCAGCCCCCCAATGTCCCCCAACCCAGTTGAAAACACCCGCTGGGCGTGTTCTTCTCATCTCAGCACCAGTCTCAAGTCTCCTGTCTCGCATTGCAAGGTCTGCGTTCGGTCTGATTGGCATAGGCAATAGGGGATTGCAGTCCAGTTCTGAGACCCGATCACAGTGCTCGTGACCGTTGTAGTGATCGCCGTGAAGGTGGTCGTCACGGTGGTCGAAGAGCTGGTGGTGGTCCTCGGATTTGCCAACGTTTGGGAGGCAGTTGAGCAAAGCAAACTTAACACAAGCAAAACTTCCTTCCCATGATCAACAGAAATTAAGTTTTAAGAATATATACCGTTGGACTCTGTTGGACTCTGTGCTGGGGGTTCACTCTATTGAAACCGAACCATCCAAGGAGACCTCTTGGCAATCAGCGGGGGGGGGTAGTGGTGATGTTTCTTGGCAATCAGCGGTAGTGGGGGACGTGCTGGGGAGCTGAGAGATGTCTTGGGCTTCCAAGTGAGGAAGGGTCGAACAAACATATGATTGTAGGCCTAAGCTATATGCGCCAGACTCAGGCCCAACCGCCCAAGAAAAGCAGCATTAAAAGATAAATAGATATATAGCACCCAACAAGGGACAGGTGACAAAGGGGAAACAACATGTGAAATGCATTAAAATAAATAATAAAATCATATATATATATATAGACAAACTACTTGGAAAAACCTTTTGAAGCAAAAAGGTTGTGGTCGAATTGGACTCATTTTCCATCGCATCCCCGCTGCTGGCCACTTCATAGCCCGACGCTCTGCGGGTCACGGAGAAGGCAGGTTGCAGGATCTGCCCCATGGACGGCGGCTGACTCCTCTGGAGCCACTGGGCTTCGGGCCAAGCTTTACGGAGACAAACGTCCAAAACTCAGCTGTCCCAAACACAACCTGTCTGGGACTGGCAGTCCTGACTCCCGAGAACAGGCCAGGGGTGCCAGAACCAATAGTCACCCAACAGCCACCTCAAGTAGTGCCGACCATAGTCAGTCACCATTGGTCACCCCAGTCAATCAAGTACGTACTCTCCCTGGAACTCACATGGTTACGTGGAGTGAAAACACCCCGGTTGTAGAGGATGAACCTTTTCGAGGCCACGTCGCCGTCCACGCCGTCCACCGTGTCGTCGTCTCGGGGTGATCAACCGGCGGCGTGTCGCGCGCGCGTCCCGTCTCGGCGTCAGGTTCCACCAAAGAAGGTGTCGAACAGCTCGGCCGTTCACGCCCCAATTGGGCCATGGCTATGGCAAATGTAATCCACTCGTGCTCGACAGGGAACTGTTTGAGGACCATTCTTCAAGCCGATGTTCGCCCTGCGCTGCCGCCCCCAGGTTTCATGTGCTTTGGACTCCCACCTCTTGGAAAACGTGGCTCTTCCCGGGCACCGACGATACTCCACGTCGATTCCGCCGACGACCCACGAGGTCGTCTGCGTCTGATGCGTACCCCGCGCGCGGAGACGTCTGAGACGTCTAAGACGTCGGCTGTTGCAACGTGGTTGTTTTTAGGTCCGACTCTGCGGTGTGTCGTGTTGGCCGTCCTGAGCTGCCGTCCGCCATTTGGCACAGAAGGGAGCACCCGAACATGACAAGTGAGACATCTTTCTAAACATTGCCAGAATCAAACAGATTCTGCGCGGGTGCGGCTCAAAATAAATGCCCCAGAACATTTATATATGTTGATCTGTCTTTGCTCGACCAACTGGGGGTTAGGGAGAGCTCATGTTCGAGCCATACCCATAAACATAAACCAGTCAAATTAAGGCAACTTCTATGCACATCCCCCGCAAACTACGCATCCAGCATTACCCTGAATAGTGGGCCCCGAACAAGTTCTTCACTTCCATGATCTTACTTCATCTTGCGACATTAACACTGGTCACCTTAAACAAACAAAAAAACACGCGTGGCAGGGGAGATGCGCCGCCCGAGCAACCTCCAACATGATCGCCTCCCTTCCAAGCATGCCTGCGAAGGGGAGCTGAGTCTGAAAGATGAGCGTCTCAGACGCTGATGGTGGTTGGTTGATTTTTGCCCAACATGTTTAGTCCAACATGTCATGTCCAGTGCAGATGGGCCCTGGGATCTATATGGAGTTTAAGGATGATTAAAAAAAAAAAACACAAACAAAAACAAGACACCGCTGACTGGGATGTTTTCGACCAGATCTTCAAACCTGTCACCACATATGCTCAAGCACCGCCGACTGGGAGGTGCTTGGGACCTTCCAACCACCGCCACTGGTTCTTCGGGCCATTCGGCCATTCTGCTCACGACTCGGCCGAGTTCCATCGCCGCTTCCGCGGAAGCGCGCCCTGGGTCGCTGCGATCGGAGGAACACCCAGGCGCACGTAATGCCTGGGCCTAGCAGGTCTTCTAGCAGGTCTTCTTCATTTATTCTACAGTCTATCTACAGTATAGATACAAAAGTGCAGACGAACATGTGTGCAACTGAGTCATCTCACAACCCATCTGGAAGCCTTTTTAGCCAAGAAAGGCCTTGATCATCTCAGCCCTTCACTCGGCTCGAAAGAGCTCGGTGGAGGGGTTCTTGATCAGGGTTTCATAGATACCAAATGGAGGTATTTGACCACCTACATGCCATAGAGCTGTATAACATCAAGCGTGCTGAGGGTTTGTTTTAAGTCTACGAGATTGTCACACGTGTTGACCCCCTATTTGTGACCTTACCATGTCCCCAACATACTTCAGCTTGAGCCAGCCAAAATCAAAGCTCTGTCCAATGAGGCCAGCCCATATCTGCTTGATTTGAGTGGCTCATGGTTTCAGTCCAACAAATGTCTCTAAGAATAAAACGGTGCGTGCTGACCCCCCTTTCAAACTCTATGAAATGCTGGGGCGCTACATATTTTCTATATATAATTAAACTCTGACCCACAAAATAAATACAAAATCGTTTACATAAAACATCATAAAACGCTTTATAAGGATCCTTGACTCAACATTGACCCCCCTGATGTCACACTGAGGAAAATGATCCTCCATTCACTCGGATCTTCTCCAGCTTCCACGCCTCGGCCTGGACGATTCAATCTTCACTTCCATCAGGCACATCTGGAGGCACCGGAGCATCCGCGGAGCGCGGCGTGCGCGGCGAGCGCGGCGTGCCGGGCGTGCGCGGTGTGGTGATCACCACCTCTTGAGGTGCCTCATCTTCAGGTTCATCCGGCGGAGCACACCTGTAGGTGTAGACCTTGGGAATGTCTGAGCAAAAGCACCATCATCGGTTAATTGCTTGGTTCGGCATGTGCTTGGTGGAAAGTGAGGCAGTACATATATACATAACGTTTAACATCTTACAAGATCTTGTCACAACATGATTTTAAATAAATACATATTTAGATATCTGTATAATTAATCATACATATTATGCAATATACTGTATACAAAAACATTCTATAGTGATGTGAAATGTAGGCGGTTCTGCGGTTCTTTGGAGCGAGTAGAGCAGGGGTGATCACGTTGCACACCTCGTCTATCCTCAGATTCAAACCTGAAAGCCTAAGCTACACTGGCTTCAGCCCTGAAAACTAGCATGTGCTCTGGACTGCCCACTTCTATCTGGGATCTCCATGAGACACCCAAACAGGATGGTCCAGGTACCTAATTACAAATCTTCAGCTGATCATGTATATACATGGACCCCCATCTTGGCGACATTTAAGGCTTTGTGCCATCTACTCTGAATCCACTGTATGATGCGTCCTAGGCTTTAACCTTGTAACATGGTTCAGGGCACTGCTGAATGGGTCCAGGGCACTGCTGCAGCCAGGAAGAAGCAACAAACCACCACACTAGGCATCACCATGATCAAACCAGGTTGGATCCACATCACACCCTGCGCAGTTGCTGGCGTCAAATCGGGATTCCTCACATAGCACATGTGTCCATAGTCGTCTTCCATGGTCTGCAAGCCTAGGGCAGCAACCTCGATATCTTTCACCACGGCGATGAACTCCAGGGTGTTGAACCCAAAGCTAATGCATCCGAGCCCCAGCTCAAAAACGGATGCTGCCACCACCAAGCCAACTGCAGTACGTTCCAGCACCTTCTTGCCGCATGCATCCATGAAGGTCTGCAAGACCTCGCTGAGGCCACCAAGAATGGCAATTCCCACGTTCACCTGAACAAGAGCACAAAAAGCCAACAAGAGCACCGTAATTAATACAAGCAGGGCCCCCCCCGGGAAGAGAGAGCTCTTTTTTTTGGTGTGTGCGCACCGCATGCATGCCTTGCAAAGGCTGCGAAGGGTACAGGTGATTTAGGTGTGATCAAGTGGTAGTTTCAACATGTTTCAAGTGTCAGGCTTCCCGAAGGTCCAGACTGAAAACTCAACATGTCTGAATCACCAAACTGCGAAGGTCCAGGTCACCCATGCGAGAGTTGCGATGGTGTTTGCCAAATCTTTTAGGATCACCAGCGAATTGTAGAAGTCACCTGGAGGGGCGGGGCGCTTGGATCCACTTTTCAGGACTCAAGGTTGGAAAGGATAGTGATCTGCACGGGGTTTCTGATACCCTCAGATTCCTTGAAGGCTTAACTTCTGACAGCTCTTGTTGTCTACAGCTGACAGGCTCAACTGGGGGGTTTGAAGCGAAGCCACCGGATCCTCAAGCCGTTCTTTAGAGACTTGGACGGGCCCGTTTGCCTTGTGGGGAGATGCAAACAGCTTCCTCTAACTCGGCCACAACATCCTTGGCCCCTCCAACAGAGTCTGCCAACAAGACCTCCAGGGCAATGTCTGCCATGAAGCTGACGAAGGTCGCCAAAAGGATGTACTTCCCACGCTGACCCTTATGCTTTAAGCAAAGGGCCGCAAGGCAGAAGCATATGGCGAGACTGTCAATGATAATGTCCCCAAGTTCAGCTTCATACATGATTCCGAGCATGTACTTCACCCGGTCCCAAACTTCGCAATCCTGCTCAGGGCTGCAGAATTCCCGATCCTCGGAAGATGCGGCAATCACCAAGCCTTTGCAAATGGCTGGGCGCGAAGCACTCTGGAGGCACAGCCCTCCATTCACGTATTGAACCCTCTCCTGCAGGCAGTTGTCGCCGAAAAACTCTGACGTGCAGTGGCAAAGCCCTTTCCACTCACAAATGTCATGATCAGACCCCAGTTTGCATGAAGACGACGTTTCATGGATGGCACATCTAGCATCCAGCTGCTCTGTGATGCCAAGGCATCCAACGTGCACGCCACCATTCTTGCAAGGCTCATTGTCATACTCAACAAGTGTCCATTGACAAATTGTTTGCCCGTTGCACGTCATTTTGCTACTGTATTCAGAGCAAAGTGCATGGGCTTTTGCGCTTGCATTGTTGGCGCCTTGGCTCCTGCAAGCCATTCTATAGACCAAATTAGGGGCTTGGTAGTAACATGCCCTCTGCTCCTTGCACTCTGCTTTGCCAAATTGCGCACAGTTCGCCACAAATTCTGGCTTTGTGATGCATCCGTCACTCGCTTCACACAGGCGTCCCTCTTCAAAGCCTCACTGAACCGAAAGCTTCGCACATGGAGCACGAAGCCAATGATGGTCAATAATGACACAGGATGATACAGCATCTTTTAGAAGTAACTGTATGGACCGTATCATATGAAGAGAGATAGCTAGTATATGATAATATATGCTAATTGACTACGTCCAAGACTTTTGAAGGAAATTATCCTTCTCTATCGATTTGGGACTACGTTGCTGTTTCTTGCTGTTCCCCTGGGGGTTCAAATTGTTCAAACGTTGTCGTCTTCCTCCATCGAAGAAGCAAGCCGTCCAATCCGTCAAATTGGTGATGCAGCTTCGCCCAGCGCCAGTCTCGCATTGAAGGGCTGAGCTTGATGCAGCTTCGCATTGGCAGTAAGGGATCGCGGGCAGAGTGGTGAGTGTCATAGTCGTAGATGTCATGGTCACGGATGTCATTGTCACAGTTGCCACGGGCGGACCCCTGCAGCATTCCAGTGCTGTGAAGCCTGAACCCTCCGAACCCTCCTGCCATCCCCACCAGGTACCCCTCCAGCACAGCTCCGGCTGCATGCTGCGCAACGTGTCGCATGTCATTTGCGCTTGGTAGTTGGCGAAGACAATCCAAGGAGGAAGACCAACGACGAGCCAGCAGCAAAGAAATCCCACTGCGCAGGCGCAGTATGAGCGTTTTTCCGAAGACGGCCCGTCGTCCATGCACACCGAGCACCAACCACCGCCAAGGCCCAACACTGCAAGCACAGTGCCAACGATAGCAAAAGCCAAGGCTGTGTCACTGGTGCCCTGAAGCTCCTCTGGGGTCTCAGGCTCGCAGCCTTGGATTCGATTGGAGGAACTCGCAGTCTTGACGTGTTCGAGGAACCGGGAAAACTCCTGTTCAGATCTTCGGTCTTTGTCCGGGGCTTCCTGGGGCGAGGTCCAGTACTGTTGGACGGTTGTCTTGGATGAATGTCTGACTCCCCGTCGCAGGGTCTTCTATCGACCGGGTGTCCGATTTCAGCGGACATCAGCTAATGTCCTGTTCCAAAAGTTCCCCAGTGGGTCAAAACCTCACTGCAAAAGATGTAGCAAGGGATCCAGAATTGAACACCCCTTTTCAAAGCCTGGAGCTGTGAACAACGATCAACACCATGAACATATCCCACCGACTCAAACCTTAACATGTTGTAATTAAACAATTTGGAGGAGTGTTGAAGTGGATTTGCATTGTTGGCGCAAAAATCTTGCATTGACCCCTCCTCCCCTCCTAGTTCGGTGTTGTTTTTGGCCTTGTTCTTCCTTAGTGGATTCAATTTGGCATCCTTGGCACAATCATTATATACGTATTCTCTTCAGGTACTTCAATATACAGTAGAATATAATATATGTTGATATTTTGTAATTAAAATGATGTAAAATGTCAAGAATCTCTCTGGTTGCCTTCATTTTGACTACAGTGTGATTCTCTTGAATTGCATTTGATTCCTGCTGACGTGCTAGCACTTCAAGTCCTATTGAACACTTCAAGTGGGAGGCTCGCACAAGGTTATAGAGCTGCACAATCCCAAGGGACAAATACATAATATATAGATGGAAGCACCAACCAGCCTCTCAACTAGTTGGGCATGATGGTTGGTCGTGACCTAGTTCTGAGTCTGCTGTTTATTTGGATTGGTTGCAGGTCGGTGCCCAGTACTTCAAGCCAGCGACACGTACGTCTCTCTACCACGTTCGACCGTGGCATATCGACGGATCCAAACATCGGGCATCGTGGAGGGACAACAGACTTGCCCTGGTTCATTCAGACCCAGGTTTCCGGTAGAATCTAGATACAATTATTGCAATTCACTTCAATTCACTTGGGACCTGAATGGACCTGATATACTTGTCTTGATTGAGGTTGAGATACACTTGAGTCACTTGAGCTTGGATGTTACTTGAGGTTGAAGCCAATTATATACATCCATAGACTCCAGGTGGAATGACAGTGCGTCAAACATTGTTTGACGATGTTCATACATGTAATTGCATGTAATTGCTCAGAAATGTCCAAACATGGATGTTGCTATCCCCATGGCAATGCCCTCTCTCTGTTTTTAATACAAACGTTCTATACAAAAGTAGGGACCCGGGGCCTGCAGTAGTCCGAACCTGCGGGAGATGTTCTTCAAACGCCCATTGCTTTCCCAAGAGCCCTGCAAGGTGCTGATGGCCAGCACCGAGGCTACCACGAGAAGCCGGACGCCCCGTTCGTGGGGTGTGAATCGGACGGTGGCCATGGCGACCATCGGACGGTGGTGCCGTTGACATCGAACAGTTTAAAACAACTCATGTAAGGAACGCTAGAGGCTATAGTTGTTGTTTTGTTTTGTTGATGTTGTAATTACATGTTTTGACATGTTGTTACATTGACATGTTACTACTTCTAATCCTCAAAAGTGTGAGAAACCATGAGACACTTACAGCAGTATGCTGGCCATTGGGAAAATGGGGTCTTGCGACTAAAAATGGTCTTCGAGTGTTCCAAGTTTGTGTCAAGAAACCTGTGACAGGTATATCTCTTCAACACATCAATCTGCAAATAAACTTTTTTCATCTTGATCCAGCGAACGCCGTCGAAACATCGCGCGCCAGAACAACAGCGGTGCACGTCTTCGAGCGGCGGCCTCTCGGTGTGAGGTTCTCGGTGAGGTTTGATGATCACGTTGCAGGTAGGAATGATGGGAGGCCCCCGCTTTCATTCAACCTTCAAAACCATCTTTGGGGTTTGCAACCGCTGGTTCAGGAAAAACCTCGATCTGGCATGATCAAGCATCTTGAGAGGCAAAATGCCACACGTGGAAACACGATGAACAACGATCTGATGCTTCTTGGGTGCTCACCTATCTCAACTTTGGATCGTTCCGAAACGAAGCGCGATTTTTCCAGTGCCCTGGATTTGGGAACTGATATGATTAGCTGCTGCCCAGCTATATATATATATTATAGGTTCCGTGATGGTTTCGGCCGCGCGCGCTTTGACTAATTTTCTCAGACAGTCAGACAGTAGTTCCTAACTACAAGAAGTGCGCGCGCTTCAGTTGGGCAAGTTCCTGCTTGAGAAGTTCATTTTCATGCCGGAGACGATCGTTTTCTTCTTCAATGTCTTGATGCACATGGACTGCTTCAAGCAATTCTTCAAGAAGTACGCGTTCGTCTTGGGTCAAAGGAACCTTGGGTGCAGATGTTGACATTGGCGTTGCCTCCTGTTCATCTGATGTAGAAGACGATGATGAATCCGAAGAAGTAGAATCAGAACCATTACCTCCATTGCCCTGGTGCTCATCAATGGACATATCTGCTGCAGGAGGAACAGGTGCAGGAAGAGCAAGCATTGGAACACTGCCTTGGGAAGACCAAGAAAACTATTATATGTATGTGTTAATGCTAACAAGTGGAAATGTTTCAAAAGTGGCTGTACGAAATCATCCCCTAGCCATATTGGATTATACCAAGTTATAGTAGGCCTCATAGCTAGAGTAGGCCTCATATCTAGCCCCATCGAACTCACTTCAGTCACAGGCCGGCCGAAACGTCCACAACCCGCCAGGTCCCCACCTCACCGGGTCGGCTTTCAGGCGAGTGTCGGCTTGGGCCTGGCGAACACGTTCGGTCCACCGTCGTGGTACCGAAACTGGATTGAAATGGGTCACCGGTCATCAAGCATATGCATGTAGCACCATATGCCAATATCTACTAGCATCCAATACCTACCATATACCATATACCGGTCAAGCATATACCATGACTACATATTACTACCACGAGAACCCAGGGTCCGCTCCACGACCACCTGGCGGGACTCGGCACGACGCCCGCTCCGGGGGTGGGAGGTGCCGGTGGAAGGTGCCCTGAATTCGCCGCGGAAGGTACGAATCTTCGAAGTGAGATCCCTAGGGCTCCAGTCGTACCGAACCTGAGCAACTGGGACTGGGGGCCCGGTAGGCTCCAGTCAGACCGAACCTGAGGAGGTACGACCGGAGCTCTGCAACACCTTTTGTCTTCCACGGAGCTGCAACGGTTCGTTGCGGGGAGGGTGCCCTACCGTTCGGCAGTGCCTCCACAAACCAGCTGCTGTTACAGGTTGCATCATCAAGATGGAGAGAATATGAGAGAATCACATTCAAGGAAAAGAAAGAAAACAACCATGAAACTCCACCACAACTCATGTTCAGCCTGACAATCATCAAATCAGTGTAGTCCAAGAACCAACGTTGCTGCGTTGCCGCTCGTTGGTACCGTCAGGTCGGGACTCTACGCCTGACTTCTCCGGAAGTCGGGTGAGTCAGCCCAGCATCACGGACTGGCTGTTCACATGCACATCTTAATTTAATTTGACCTACCACTTGGCTTTGTCTCAAAAGGAGGGCTATAGATTCCCCACCTCAGGAGTCTCAGAATCAGAAGGCTCTAGGCAGGCTCCAGGCGGGCTCCGATACCCCAAAGACTCGATGCGACTGGGAAGATATGCCTAGATTGACCCCGGGTCAGCCACCTGTATGATTCAATATGGTCTCAAAAAACTCACATAGACCCTGACAATGGCCCCATGGAAGACTATTTTCCTCTACCAACCAGTGGTTTTCAGGGTCCATGAGAGTCTTCCAGGGTGTAAATATGGTCGCATTGGTCGTGTCTGGATACGGCCCTGCTGGGCATAGATCGTCCCCCTCCTGCTGAGACAAAGCCGTCGGAACGGCAGGTGAGCCAAACGGCAGGTGCGAAGAATCCGTGAGGTCTTAGACCTCGGCCAGGTCGTTTGACCTGGCTTCGCCCCGGCTTGTTCTTCCGTATTCTTAACTGGAATTCCATTTCTGGGAGGACCCTTTTTCTGTAAAATATGCAAAGACAATTGATCATATAAAATCATCAAGGCTTGTGGGACTGAACTTCATGGATCTGTCTACCACCGTCGTGGTGGTGGTCCAGGCATGCCCCAATGGCTCATGCCAGGCTGCATGGGGCTCATGCCAAGCTGCATGGGGCTCATGCCAAGCTGCATGGGGCTCATGCCAGGATCCATGGGGCTCATGCCAGGATCCATGGGCCTCATGCCAGGCTCCATGGGCCTCATGCCAGGCTGCATGGGGGCCATTGCGGGCCCAGGGTTCGCTTGCATGCGCAGCAGTTGGACATGCACCGCCGGGCGACCACCTCGGAGGTGGCACACTGCAGCGACAGCCAAGGACTGCAAAGACTGAGAGGCTTGGTGAAAGAAATCACATGGATGATATGGATGCCTTTCTACATGAATGGGCGTGAAAATGCGTGAAAGGGGGAGATGTCTGGGCAAGAGAATGCTTGACATATCTAGACCAATCGAATCCCCATGGGAAAAACACAGCACACAAAACTTGGGACTCATTCTTGCATGCACACAGCCTACGTCAAGCACAAGGCATGGGAAAAGTGACGTAATCATACAAGTAGTTCCAATTGGCTGGATGACATCCCTCCATGACGATCCAATTCCAACAGCTTAGAGCCTGTCAGCATGTCATGCGAGTCTAGATCTGTGTAGATCTCTCAAACTATCTCTCAAGCCCTCCCGGCCAAGGAACTGGGACTTGAGCTATCAGGCACCTCCAAGATCATATCGCTGGCGGCCTCCCGTCGCCGCGCCGCCTGTCTGTCGGCCACCGCCTGCGAGGCCACGGCCGCGGCCGCAGCCGCCGCGCCCGCATTCTGCTCTTCCCTCATTGAGGACTCGATGGACCGAGTCACCTCAAGGTCAGTGTTGCTTCAGTTCCTTTCCATCAAACGTCCTGGGGCCCTGGGGTGCTCAGTGTGGATCTCTACCATCAAAAATAGAAGGGTTCTAATGGCTTCAATTTGAGACACATCAATGCAAATTGCAAATTAATCATATATAGACCTGCAATGAAATAAATGCGATATGGACAATCAATGAGGGAAGTTGATGAATTGCGACCTTCAGGGAGAAAAAACACACACATCCACATCCTCGAAGGAAGACAAAAGGAGACCCAGTCCTACCTCGAAAACTCACTCATCTTGACTGGCTCTCTTCTCCTGGGCCTACCTCCGAAGGCTGGATGTGCCAGCATTCCTTTTTGGTCTCACCGTGCCACCTGATGGTTCACCACCGCCCTCCATACATCCTGATCCGCTGGAGCTCCCGGTATGGTCCGGATCAGGGAGCGGCGGAAAGACAGGACCCACGCGGCGCGCGAGAAGAGGAGGAGCATCAAACCTGCAGCGGAGCAGCTGAAGAGCTGCTCAGGTACTGTCAGAGCCTCCCGCATTCTGAGACCTTCTGAGCCATGGAGGCAGATTCTGAAGAAAAGGAGTCACTGAGGCCAAAGATGAAAGTTAAGAATCAAAGGATCTCTCGGGAAAGCTGAAATGTCAAAGTCTCAAGGTCAAGCCGAAATCTCATGGCAATGTGTGCAACTGGTTCGTGCTCAAACCTTGTTTCAAACAAGAGACACGCTGGCAACGCTATAAGGAGAAGAACATGATGAGAATACCATGGCACTCCAGCTGGGCTGGTCTGCGGAAGGTCAGGATGCCTGACCAGGGGGACTCAGGGTTTTCGGGCTAGACAATGCTCCTGAAATAGACCGGACATGAAGTCCAACACAGCTGGAAAGGGCATAGGATGCATGCAGCATGCATGTTATGCTATTCTGTTCTTGTACTGGGCGACTATAGGTGGGCAAGCAATTGACTGGGAGCGCAAGGGCATCAGCATGGGTGGGTTGAAAGCACATTATAAGGAATATGGAATTATAGAACATGAGGCTGGATGAGGGATGAGAATGAGGATAGAGGAGGATGGTTGAGGAACAAACAGCATGTATAAGGATTGCGATGAGAGCGAACACGAGTATGGGGAGGGCGGAGGATAAGGATGATAAGGGCGATGAGGAAAACCTGAAAACCTCGGGAATGACCCTGACAACTTGAACCTTGAGCACTTGGCTGGACTAGCCGACTAGCCAAACTGTTTGATTGACCATTCTCAAGGCTTCCATTTGGGAGGATAGTGGGCACTGTGGTTCCTGAAACGGTCAGGGAAATGACGGGGTCAGGTAAAGATCGCAAATGATATATAGAATTCATTAAAGTTCTAAGAGTACATCAGTAGATAACACGTGTAAGAACCAAACAGTCAAATACATTGTTGTTAATGTTATTACATGTGTACAGTATACGTAGATGATTATACTTTTCCTGGGTGCTACACTCTGCATCCATTTGGGGCAATATATCTTCCATTTGTGTCAGCCGTCCTCACGTAGCAAAGGTCGCCCTCACTCATTGGCTTAGACTGCAAGGCTGCCAATTCAATGCGCTGGATCATGATGATGATCTGGTTGGTGTTCCTTACGTGTTTGGCATCGAATGGGGCTGTTGGTCACCAACTGGCGTGCATCGGAGGCAGTCCAAATCGGGGAACTGTATCAAAACATATATGCATGCCGAGCTGCAGAAAGAAAACGAATAAGCCAAGGACGAAGAGAAGAAAACTGAGGCCCAAGAGTAGAAGTTCATCCCAATGAGCCCGAAATGCTTGCCTCTGCTCATTTGTGATGACACCACGCATGCACCTCAAACTCCTCCGCCACATTGGCTCCATCGGTGTGCCCCCATGAGCCACCGCAACCGCAGCTGCCGCAGCGGTGGCCGGTGGCGGCGCGTCAGCACCCGAAGCCTCCGCCGCCTCGGGCGGCGGCTCCGCGCTCGGCGCGGGCACTGGCGCGGCGGACACCGGCGGTGGGGAAGCTTCTGTGGCAAATTCGACGACCGCTGTGAGTTGCACCGGCGCGGTGGGATCCTTCCGACAGGCGGTGTAGCAGGCCAAAAGAAAGCTCAGGCCACTCAGAGCCAGTTGAGCGATTGCCCAGGCTAACCTCAAGCATGACAGTAGGTGGAAGTCAAACATAAAGCTAGCTAGCCAGCCTTGAAGTTGGGTTTGCTGGTTGAGAGACTTCTGAAGGGCATGGCATATCGACATTGATGAACACTCTCACAAGGCAGGCATAACTCCAAACATGCCAGTGCATTCCGCTTGAAGTTCTGCACGTCAACATGTGTTTGTTTGCCATGTCAATTGCATCCAACAAGGACCTCAACAAATCCTTATTCTTTGCTTCCACCCTTTTCGCGGACGCTCGGAAAAATGCCAAGTGGCCTGTGATCAGCGAGAAGGCCAAGGATGGTGAGGACAGAGCTATTGTTCGAGAAGCACAAGGCTTGGCCGATCACTTCCAGAATCCCGGGGTCATGAGGATCACCTGTAAGACTTATCCTCGGTTGACAAAATTACAAAAAGCAAAAAAGAAAGAGAAAGAGCATGAAAGAGCGAGATAGAGAGAGAGAGAGAGCGAAGAAACGAAAGGTCTTCTTGCTTGCAGAACCATGGCAACTGACAACAAAAAGCGCACTGTTACGTGGGTGCGGCATGTGAATTTGGAGGAAGGTGCGGAGTTCTATTGAATTGTTCTTGCACCGCAATGGACAAGTAGTAGATTACTAGAAAGGGTGAAACCAATGGGTATCCAAAAGCATTCCTGGCATTCTTGGTTTTAAAGGCTTCTAGAAACGAACTGTCAATCCGATGTGGGAAACTCGGTCAGTTCCTGTGTCACTTCCTTTCAACATGGCACCTCTGAAAGGGCCCGGTCCGTTCGGAACAAACCTCCTAATGCTCCTGTCATCACTTCGAGAAAACCGTCGTCAATCCGCTCGAACCACGAAAATCACCCAAGCATCACATCCATCAGCCGCACGATTCCCAGGACCTTGCATCCCACACCGAGGGAGGCCGGCCTTTTCCGGTCTAAGGTTCGATTCCCCCGGGTGCTGGGAGGGAGGCCTCCGCTTCCTTCGCGTCCTTTTCTTTGGCCACGCATGTCTCACCAGGACAAAGAGAAAAAAACATGAAAGAACCAAGCGGGCAAGGAAGATCGCTTCGATCCCATCAAAGCGGCCTATGGATCTTGTCTCGGGTTTGGGCGTCTCTGGCCCCGGGTGCTTTGAAGGTTCGAACGGACCGACGTTGGATCGGACCCGGGTCCATGCGGCGCTCGGTCTGGGCGGCACGGGAGTTGAAGCAAAGAGGGGAAGCACTTAAGACATACTATGCCCATAGTCACTCGAGATTCACCCTTGAAAAGACATATTCCTTAGTCCTACGGTTAGAACAACAAACACCTTGGGTGGAAAACGCCGGTTCTATGCCTGCCCAAACAGGAAAAAAAAACCAGGGAAGGCCAGCCCTGATTGAAGTTGCGTCCACCCTCTGCCCACGAGTACTGACATAACGATAACGACATCTACTTTTTCATGGGAATCCAATCCTTGAAGATTGGGTAGTGAAACATGATCCAGAAGGCGATATGTGTTGTGACCTAGCTCTACTCGTCCAAATTGCAGCCTGTTCAGCCGAGCTCAACTCGTTCCAAGACCAAGCGACCAAATCCACCACAAAGCTTGCCAAAATGGAGATAGTCAAACAAACGGACTTGTCCTCACACGGTTCTTGCTTTGTTGGATGATTGCTTGGGTTGTTGATAGCTTCCGCGGGCTTGGGGATGTCATGTGAGATGTTGCAGCTGCCAAAGTGTGAAGTTTGTGGTCCACATGAGTCCACAGGACATGTGGCCAAGGAAGGAATCAAAAGGGATGTTACTACTTCCAATTCGATCCACTTCCTACTTTCGTTGATTCAACCAGGGAAGCAACAACAAGAACAAGAACAAGAACAAGAACAACAACAACAACAACAATGTACAAACAAAAACTACAGCCCGTTGTTTTTTTGACCCCACCCTCAAAAGATGTTGTTGTCTCTACCCCCCTCTAGAAACAAAATCTGCAGCCCCGTTGTTGTTTTTTGACCCCCCCCTCCAGAACCACACCCCAAAAGACATCAAAAAACAAGAAACAGACCAACCAAGACTTGAGTACCACAACGACAAGAAGTCCAGCTACTAACATCTCTCCAAACCTTCGACCCTATCCCTAACAGTGTCCCTTTGACATCCCTGACTTGCAACATGTGACAACTATGTTGGGCAGCTGCTTTTGTCTCCACCAACGACAACAACAACAACCACGACGACCACGACAACGACAACGACAACAACAACGACAACCACAACCACAACCCAACCAAGCAAGCAAACAACACCAAACACCAAACAACAACCATCCCTGAAATACTCATGGAAGTGGAACTCAGGGCCCCTTGGACGAGCCCGACCGATTCTCGGCCCCAGAGGTCGGTGTGACGACCAGACCGGACCTGGGGACTGCCACCCCCTGTTGTCTGACCCCAATGTAGTAGGCATATATATGGCAGTCCCAGACTCAGGTCGTGTCTGGGTAAGACCAGACACCCAAGAATATAGTATATATATTATATATTTATATATATATGACACCGATTCATCATCTGCCAGCACTGCTTCGGCCCTTTTTGTC
>CAXAMN010006669.1:434636-472619 GCA_963970005.1 Durusdinium trenchii
CTCAACCAGGCAAGGGCCACCAACAATGCACAAATCAATATGCCCAATCCCAGCAACAATGGAAAGCTATGCGGTCCGCTTGGGATCTCGAAAGTGCAATGGCAGTGGCACGGTGGACAAACGGGGCTCTGTTCCTTCCAGGTCGACCGTACGATCCAACCGATCGAGAAAGCGCAAGTGACCACAGCCACCTGCACTTCCATGGCCGCCCCCCCTAGAGACCTTGAGAGTAAGCCACGGCATATATCTTCCTCTCCGTCATCTATGAGTACACTCTGCCAATATATATATATATATCACCTCCATCGAGAAAACGACTGGCCAAAGAACAACAGGTCATTCCGGTGAACAACCGGGATGTCTTCTTTACGGGGCCAAGCACTAGGCCACTCGGAACCTGTGGCTGCTACATGCCAACCATCCTCTTGAGACTCAAGACGCGCAGAACCATGCAGGAACCCCTCCTCGAACCAACGAATCTGATTGATCTGATACCTCTCTAAGGCAACGAGGAAGCACAAGCTCGTGGCCAGGACAGCAATGCCATGCAGGACGATGCTGCCAAGGTCGATGGCACGCAGCTGCCCCACCTCGTGGCAGCTGAAGGCGGAGGTGGAAATGGAACTCCAAACCCTCAAAGGTCCATGGACAAGGTCCAGCATCAAACAAGCATCAAACACCCATTTGATATCAAATCATATCAAATCACCCCCCACCATTTGGATTGAAACAGCATGAACACACCTCTTTCTTTTTGGTTCGTTGATCTTTTCGTAGGAGTCTACATTCTCAAATGGCAAGAAGTTCCCCAAAAGACCATCGGATCCAGCTGGTCCCAGTGTCGACCCTCCATCCCTTCGTTCGAATCCAGAATCCATCGGTGTCGCCAGAGTTAACGCAAAAACAGAACCCCCGACACCCCCAACAAAGAGTTCTTCCCTACTCCACCTCTCTTCAGAGCCGTCTTCAAGCAAAGAGTCATATAAACAGGTGTACTGGTGCACGTTTCCTAACTATCCCTAACTTATCTAACTTTCACTCAGCGAAAAAGGGAAAGCCAAAAAGATCGCGTCACAACCCGTGCCGTCTACAGTCTAAATGTTCCGAGGTGCCGTGTCTTTAAGCTCCTTCCACGTCGTGCAGTCCTGCTTGTCGCTACACAAGGTCTGCGCATCCTCCCTAGAGGATGCAATCACTAAGCCTTTGCACACCCATGGCTGTGAGGCCAACTCCACACCTGAGTGGCCCAGTAAAGGCGTTGGAACCAGTTTCGGATTTCCAGCTTCAACACGTGTTACGCTGGAATGTGACGACGGTTTTCCGCCCCAAGACTGCTTGATGTGGGGAATGAGCTGTACGCCTCAATGTTCAGGTCTTAGTGGGCCACCTGATCCTGGCGAAGCTTCTACCAAACTCTCGTTCTGCTTCTGGCAGCTGAGATAAGAACATCGGTGACTTCTTGGGAAATTAGTTGAAAGTAGGAACCAGATCTTTCGGATGGAAAAGGTGGAACAGGTTTCGACGTTGTTCTGAGCAGTTTCTAATGTTCTTTCGCCATCCCCCCGTGTTTCGTCTGGATGGTCAAGGGCACCTTTCCTGCACACACAGGGTCCACACATTCACACCCGCCCATCTTTCTGCAGGTGAGTCACATGTGTCGTTCTGCGGCTCGAACTGCGTCCGTTCCTCCTCACACTCCTCGCCGAAGTACTCCGTGGGGCATTCGCATAGCTTCGGCCACTCACAAATTCCAAGCAAGCTCTGTGATTGGCACTCAGACTGAGTATCCTCAGAAGATGCCACTTGGATCCAAGTGGCGGGTGCTCAAGAATGAAAGTAAATATATGAAAGTCATGAATAGCTGGTGCCCCACGACTTCAGAACTACGGAATTGGATCGGGGAGCACCTCCTCCAAAAGACCTAAGACCTATAAGACCAAGCATGGCCAAGGCCAAAAACGGCTGATCGAAAACCACGATCCAATACAGATCTCAACCCATGCATGAGGTACAGTATTAGAAGATTTAGAAAAGGGACGCCCCATGACGCCCCCTCATTCAACAGGAATCGGGCCCGTTCTTCCATGTGACTGACTGGTGCTTAGTAGGGAATAAGATGAATAAGGGAATGGGCCCCCAATTTAATTATATAGATGGGGATTCCATTGTATCATTCCCTCATTGCCTACTAAGCACAAGTCAGTCACATCAGCTTCGGCAAGGCTCGTAGATGGCACACCCGCTGTCCAAGGACTTCTTGGCACCGACACATCCAACACGAATCCCTTCGTTCTTGCCTTGGAAAATGGACCAGCACAAAGGAACACAACGGACTCAGGAAAGAAGAGTGACACAAACACAGAACGTACTACTGTTGCATCTTTTTGGGGTGAACACGCCCAGCAACTGCGGAGATTGAACTATTCAAAAACCAGGTTGCAAGGTTTATTCCAATCTGGCTCCACCGTCCAGTGACAGATTTCTTGAATGTTGCACCTCTCTCTGCCATGATTCGTGTAACCTCCGCATACTGCATCGGCGTGGGCATTCTTCCGATTGACGCCTGCACCTCTGCAACCAGCCCGAAACTTCAGACTTGGAACGTGATAATAACACGCAGCCTGTTCATCACATGTAGCTTGTGTCAGGTATCCCGAGCAGTCTGCTGAGCCTGCTGTAAACTCCGGTCGGGTGATGCAGCGCATGCTGACAATCACCTCACACAATCGGTGCTCGTCGAAGCAAACACTTGGATGAGTGCTAGCGTCACATACTGCTCCAGCGCCCGTCTCGCACTGGAGACGTGCCTCCGGCGCTTCGGACTGACATTCGCAGTAGGGGATCATGGTCGCCGTGATGGTGGTGGTGACGGTCACGGTCGTGGTCGTGACATTGCTGGCAATCCTTGTGTCGCGACGGTGGTCGCTGGTCGTGTCGATGTTAAGCCGAAGCGACCCGAGACTCATCGGCTAAGTGAAGGATAGAAGCGGGTTTCACGGCGGCTTAGCCAGCATGGAGTATGTTAGGTGGATGTGACGGCAATTGCCCAACTGGCTCGTGATTCATTTGGTTCATGCAACGAGTCTGTCTCTGCAACATCTCCAAACCCTGCCTCTTGTTGCATCACGGTTGGTGTTAGTGGGGATCCCTAAACAAAAAGGGGCAACAATGTGACACGTTGATCTAGAACATCCAGTAAAAGCAAATACATAGGCATAGGCCTTGGGAAACGGATGTGTTGGGGCTGTGGGTGGGCTGCAATATTACTATCTAGTATGTCTTTCTTGGGGTTCCTAGTTCCTTTACTTTTGAATTTATTTTTGGTTCTGCTAGGTTGCTCCTTATGGGGCTTTAGGGAGTTTCCCAGCAGTGTAGCCCCCAAGCGCCCATGACAAGAGTGCAGCTTCCCGGAGAGGTCATCCCCTGCCCTAAGCTGCTTGGATTTGGCATTGTTGTGTTTTTTTTGTTTGGTTGACTTGGCTTGGACTGAACAAGCTGGACCACCAGAAAGCTACCAAGTGCCAACAAAAGAAGCTATCAACAGCTGCCATCCAAAACCAAACCAACCCGCAGCCAAATGCCAGCCCAAAGCCACACAAGCCACCAAAGACACACAAACCAAAAGCTAACCCATGAAAACAAATAATGCTCCCGAAAAAGAACATAAAAGTCCAACTATACATGGCCCTCCCTGTGAATGCCAAGGGGGCTAACTGTGTTGAAGGGCATAGATCATTGAATCATTCAAACGATCTGGAATAATTGATCTTGTTCCAGGTCTTCCGCGAACCTGACATCACGTTTAACCCGGGCCCGTTGCCATTGATGGGACGAATCCGTCAACAACGTCCACCTGTCAAGAGACACGATGTGCAAATCCGTCGTGGTCGTGGTGGTGGTTCCGCAGCACTCCTCAGCACTGAAACCTGTAGATTCCACGGACCATACAGGGCAAACGTCTGGCTGCAGGGTGGCTAAGCTTTCACAGCTCATCTCAGCGCTGTAGGCAGCAAAGGCAATCCAACAGCCTTATTGAAGACCGACACCACGTGGGCCTCTCCCCACAGATTTGTAAGATTCTGTCACCCCGAGAGGTTGTGGTGCTTCTCGTGTTTGTTCCCTGCTCCAAGGGCAAGAAAAGTAGTTGACAACTAAACCCTAAGTCATATATATATATATGTTACAAGGAACATCAAGTCAAGGCTTCAAATGCTCAACCTTCACCTTTTCCAGCCTCGGAATCTTAGTCATGAAGGGATCCCAATGCAAATTGGGTGGAGCTTGACACATTTGGCACATGCAGCTGAACGTTCCACCATGTTCCGCACAAAGTCTTCACACGTCGGACCGATCACCGGCTCGGTTCGTGAGCTCGCTTCGTATCACTGGCTGAGGGACATAGGCTGCAAATGCAGAAGATGAAGATGATGCGCACTCCATAGCCTTGGAGAATGTGTCGCGCAGAGCGGAGAGAGGTCTGCGGCAAGAAGGCGAACAGTCACGTCTCGCCAGGCTATACTGGATTTAGAGTAACTATATAGATGGCACAAGGGCACCCCCAGTTTGGAGCTTATATGGGCCCCAAACTTATTGGAAAAAACGTTATCAATGGTCAAAGACGTCTTGGGGGAAACGTGCCATCGAACCACTAGAACCACGGTACTGGATGCGCAAAACGGACCCTCTGCATCCAGCGTATGTGCCAGCATGTGCCAGCTTGTGACAGCGTGTTTGGTGGAGTGAACAGCCTGTTTGAACCCGTTGCTCGTCAAGTAGTTGACTCCTAAGTGTGGCCCTAACAGGCCCTAACATCCACATTCTGCTGTTGTGGGTCCACAAAACATGCAAACCAACCAACGCCCTGCCGGCCGTCTTCTTTTCGGCCGGGAGGCGCACCAGCTTGCGAGGTGCCCAATCAGCCTGTCTTCTTGCGCCGACGGCAGCGATCAAGGCACAAATGCCAATGCCAAGCACCACGAGGACTGTGAAGGTGATGGCCAAGGCCATCGTGGTCTGGGCTGCCGCTCGCAGGTTCCTCGCAAATGGTTCAAACACCCGCATTGCCTTCAATACAGTATGCTAATCTATGGGCATTTGCATGTATTTGCTGGTTCCCGAAAGCAGCAATAACATCGAAAGCCACAAATCAAAAGAAGGCTGCAAACGCCAGCCGCTATAGCAACAACTGAAAGCTCTGTCCGAAATCCCGGTGCAATCCCAAGGTTCTGGGGGCTTTCATGGCAACCTTGCAGTGCGAAACTCACTGCAAGGAGCACCACAACTAGGCCCAACTTCACGGGAGCACGTTGGCGCGACATCGGCGGCAACATCGGTGGCTCGCCATGCGCTGGGCGGTTCAACGGCCCTGTGATTTGAGCGCGTGAAACTGAAGACAGCTATATAAATGTTGATCAATCAAGAGAGAGGTTGTATAAGTGACCTTATAGGATAGGACCCTACTGGGGTACCTATGGGATAGTGTATAGGGTTCTTCAACCTCTGTTGGAATCTCCTGTTGAGTTGTCCCATTTTGCCTCCCCCACAAAACAAGCGCCCCTGATTCCCAAGCACCGGCCAGCGTGAGGGTTGGCTAGCGGCTAGATGCGGCTAGTAGGTGTAACAGGAGTGTCATCTCCAAGTTTCATGCCAATCAAAGGTAGCATGACATAGCAAACCATCATCGGTGACCCGAAGAATGAGCATCTGTGACCCAGTCCCCCATGATCCGCAGCATAAAACCATGGTGAATACACTTCTGATTCGTTCAGGTCGACGTCACATCTCTGGCTTTTATGCACATGGGCACGTACATGCATAGGCACACCAACCGCCAAGCAAGTCACCCACCCTTTACCTCCACACGGGGATTCGACGGATACCGAAGCAGTTCGCCAAGATCACTTGGTGACACTGGCGCCACTCCGGTTGCCATGGTGCTCTAGCACCATGGAGGCACTGTTTCGTACCAACTGTTTCATGTGCCTTTTTGTAAGGCATATCCTGGGAGCTCGTGATACCATGCTGTAATATGCTGAAACATGCTGTAATGAATTAAATCATCATCGGAAGGTCTACCAAATCATGGACATAAAGTGAAATAGGAGCTCCCAATTTCTCGAAGCATGCATATCATATGTAACTCAGACGTTGCATAAAATACGTCTTATTCTGCGGTAGAAGAGCGCGCGCATCTGTGCAGAAATTACGCTAGTCTGGGTGCTCGTGGGCCTAAATGGGGCGACTGCACCGGTGCTGGAGTGACTGCGGTGCTTCCAACACCAGGGGACCAGCACCAGGGCCTACACACCGGTGCTGGCGCAGGCGGCCATTGGCAAACATGGGTGTTGGGTGCCTGTTGCGCTGTCGGAGCCGCCCAGCTTGTAAAAACGCCTGGTCGCCAAGAAGGACGTGGTGCTGTCACCTCGCAGGAGTGGTGTGCGGGTAAGCCCTCGCCTGGGTCTCTCACACGGGGGGCAGGTAGCAAAGTCCTGGCGTGAGACATGTGCGAGTCACAGGATGCAGTTGGCCTGTGATGATCCGCACATGCAAGCTGGCGCAGCTCAGTCCCATCCGAGTCTGGAGCAATCTGGTTGAGGTCGGGCGCGTCTG
The DNA here is from genome assembly GCA_963970005.1 of Durusdinium trenchii. NCBI lineage: Eukaryota > Dinophyceae > Suessiales > Symbiodiniaceae > Durusdinium > Durusdinium trenchii. The sequence goes on from CAXAMN010006669.1 coordinate 441,246, forward strand.
GAGTGCAGGAAAAAGTCACCAGCATGGTGTTTGGAGGCTCTGGTATTGGACTTGTTCCTTGGTCTTGTGCACCTTGGCTGCACACAGCAGCTTCAACCTCTGCTTTGGCTGTCACGAGTGTCACGGGCAAATCTGCTTGGTCGGCCGGTGCAGCAAGGGTCTCTAGCCTACGGGGGGGGCTCACTTCGATCTCCGCTGATACCGATGGTGGCACAATCACCTCTATTTGTAAAGTTTCCGCTGGGGCAGGTGGTGGGGGCGGCGGTGGTTTTGGATGCCACCAATCAGAAGTGCGAAATCTGGCGCAACTCCACTGAGGAACCCCGTGCTCGCTGGTGTACCACGTAAGAAAAGTTGCAAGAAGGAAGAACAAGAAGACCACCAGGAAGGGAAGGACGATGTCTCGGGCTGGGTGCGGCCAGCCCACTCCCGTAGCACTGGTTTCCGGCAGGCTAGGGTGCCTCACATAGCAAACATGGCCTGCCATCTCTTGGAGGGCTCTGAGCTCAATGCGGTGAATCATCCCAAGGAAAGGCGCTGTGCTTTGAATGAAGTTGGCGAGGGTCATAAAAAGCTCCACCCAGTGCAGGGCAATGGACACCAAGAGTAGGAGCATGCTGTAGCTGCAACAAGCCTTGTCCCTGAATTGATCAGAGTCTGGCTCTAAAGTCTGCTTGATCTCATCCTGGATCTGGTACAGCTCCACACCAACGCCCCCAACGGCCACGAACCTGAGACGTGCTCGAACGGTCTGGAACGGTGCCCGAACTCGAACGGATGGGCACCCTCAAAGCAGGTGTTCTCCACCAAATCCACCCACATGTCAAAAAACACGTGGATACCATTGATACAATTAATGTAGATTCTTGATGAATAAACCCAAAACATGGATTCATGGATTATGAGACCTCCTTAATAATGTTGGGTGGTTAAAAGTGTTCAGGAGGGTATGCAGGAATATCGCTGATGGCTGATGGCCATGGCATGCCATGGCATACCGCTACCAGTTCTGAATGAACGTTCATGTGGGTCTTTGCTGTTGCCATTGAATACCTGGCCGAACGGTGCTGTCATGTCTGCAGCAGCGAATGTCTGAGCAGTCTTGCGGAATATTGCGGCATATGATAAAACTTATCATATAGAAGTAAGAACCACCAAATACTGCATATCCTTGCTGGTTATATAAACATGTCGGTTAACATGTGCCACAATGCTTTTGCTTGGAATCTCGCACACGCAATGCCACTTGTCGAAATCATTTGAATGTTTCCCTTTTGTTGTGACTTTACTGCGCCTTTTTCCCTTGCTCCCCTTGTCTGGATCTAACAATGAACACACATTCGGAAAGGAGCACTGGGAAGGGGGAGGGAAGAATGAGAAGGAATTTCAAGCAGAAAAAAAACATGGAAGAATCAACATGAAGAAAACCTTCAAAGGAAGGGGACATCGAAAAGACACACATTAACGTGAATCCTTATAGTTACATAGACCAAGAGAGGAATAATGAATGAAATCAAAGACATGGGATACTGTAACAAAAGAAATGTAGACAAGGAGGAAATGAAAAGGAACAATCACATTGGAAGGAAAAGGGCAAACAAAAACATATCGTAAACTATAATCAACTTAGAAACAACATGCACTGTATCGCACTGTTGCATATCTATCCCGCATTCCAATTGCAAGCAGGACCCCCCATTCAGAAAGCTGCGTGCAGTTATTAACTATTTCCAGGATTTTCCAGGGAGCGAGAGTACTCAGAACTGCCGGAGTGTTCGACACCCGTCACTCACCATCTTCAACTCCCAGGGGCATCTGAATGATCACCAACCAAACACTGGTGTGCAAGGACTTCGTAACGCCCGCCAGCCAATCGTCGGCATCACTGTTGCGTGTAAAACACATGGCCTCCCTCAATTTCGTCACCACCCATGCGGCATTCAGGAGGTAAAACAGCAAGAAACCTCTTTGGAGGAGCAAAGGGATTCTCCCCAAAATATGAGGTACCAATTGAGTAATGATTTTTCTCACGTGAGAAAAATTCTTTAATTATATACTCAATTCAGGTTCAAACATATAAAAACTGATTGCAATAAATTTGAAGGGGAAACCAAAGAAAAAATAATGGTAGCACCCGAGGCCTTCCAGGAACAAGTCCACCAGGAAGCTCACGCAGCAGGCAAACAAAAAGTACTGAGTCCTCAAAAACTTCTGATCCTCCTTCTCCGTGTCATCCTGTTTCTTCTCAGCCTTCTTTTTCCCATGCTTGTAACTATACTTGATCAGAACGAAGGCTAACCTCAGTTTCATCGGACTACGTGTTGGAGGTTTTTGGACTTCTCTACCGCACAACACTTGGGACTCCCCCAAAAAAATTAAGAACCTGCCGTGAGCAGTCCGAGTCGCATGCAACATGCTGCTATGACATCCACAAGCATTTGGCCAATCTCAACATCACGCATGTGGCCGACCATTCTTTTCACCCTCTTCCAAATGGTGCAGTCTTGGTGGTCACTGCAAAAGCTCTGAGCATCCGAACTAGCGGCAGCGATCACTAGGCCTTTGCATGTTGGAATGTCTGACTGATCCATGATGCAACCACTGTGGTTCTTAAACTGAACCCTCTCTTCTGCACACTGGTCACCATGGAATTCGCTCGGGCACTCGCAGCTTCCCTGCCATTGGCACAGGCCAGAATGTTCCTCATCACAAGAGGTGTTGGTGTCAAAGATGGCACAGGACTTGCTCAGGGCCTCATCCACACCAACACATCCTCTGTAGATCCCGTTGTTCTTACACGGTGAAGCTTCAGGCACGTCGATGGTCCAGTGACAAAGGTATTGATTGTTGCAAACTCCTTAGTAGGAAAGACATGGAAAGAAGCGTGTAATTAAGATGGAACCAAAGCAAACTAGTCCCTACATGAAAATGGCCAGTAAGTATATATATATATATATTAATTCAAGGTCCTTTCATGCACCAAGAAAAACCTCTGAAGCAATCCGATCTTCCTTTGCCTTGGTCCGTCAGACTTTGGCACCTGTCATTCGCCTCTGGAGAGTGTGCATAGATGCCTTTGCTCTTGCAAGCCATCCTGAAGGTCAAGCTCGGCTGCCGATAGTGGCAGGCCTCTTGCTCCAAACAAGCTTCTGCCGTTGGCGCCTCGTTGCACATCAAGTTCAGGTCTCTGAAACTGGGCCATGCAGTACACCCATAGCTCGCTTCACACAATCGACCTTCCTCGAAACAAGCGCCTTTCCTCTCCGAGTCGCTGTCACATGGATGGCCTAAGCCTGTCTCACATTGTTCCCTGGGGGAGGTCCCTGAGTCTTGAAACTCACACCTGCAGTAAGGAATGGCAGGAACAGAGCTGCTGGTCGTCACGGAGGCTTTGGACACGGAGAGGTCTGCCTGGGTTGTCTGGGTTTCAGTGGTGGAGGTGTTCGTCCAACTTGTTGTCGTTGCTGTCGTCGGAAGAGGGAAGGCCGGCGGTTCGCGGGTTGACCCACAGCCGTGCAACGCAAGGATCATGCTGAGAAGGATCCTTGGATTAGCTGACTGAACCGGGCCAAAAGATCCTTCTGCACTTGAGGCAAAGTTACAGTCTTATAGACAAAGGATGACAAAGGCTATTGTTGGACTATATATATAGTCTTTTGAACCTCAAGGGGTACAAAATCCACCAGAAAGGGATAGAATCGGATTTGTTTTTGCTGGGGCTTCCGGCCTTCTTTGCCGACAGAAAGGGGATTGACCTGTCCGGGACAAAACAAAACGATCCACCAAACCCAGGACTCACAGTGAGAGCAGCTCTTGCACGTCTCATGGCTCGCCATGGCAGAAGCTTCGCCCGAGTGAGTCAGGACCTTGGAACCCTACAGTAGGCCCTACAGGATTCTTGGCACAACATGCCTGAATGTCTTATCTTCAAGCCGTGGGCCCACATGCATGATGTGAGCGCTATGTCTATGTCTTCCATTCCCATTTCCAGTGAATGAGAGTGTTTGGTACAAACATGTTGCCCGAAATATTGACAATGCCTTGAGCATGTTTCAGCTTCTCTGTGTGCGTGGGGTAGTCGGGCAGTCGTAATGTGATAGATTCTCGTTCCTCAAGAAAGTCTCTTCTATGAAAACTCTGACAAACTGCAAAGACAACTTGAGTTCTTCGCTGACAGCCCTGGAGTCCCGTCTGCTACATCTTCTCTGACCACAGCCGCGGCGAGAGCTTGGTACGCAGGCATGGGTGATAGGTGGTGGGTTGTGGGGTCGAGGGTCTCCCGACGCGATGTGCATGGACCGTCCATCCCTTTGAGAAACCGCATGGCACATCGACCACTGTAGAGGAAACTGATCTTCCACCACGGGTGTAATTAGTCATCTTAGTAGATCCACTGTCCACAAACATTCCCAGTGCTCCGGTGAGCTCTCGCTCCGACGAAGGGCCAACACTGGACCGGCTGCATCATAGTGGCGGCAGTGGCTTGCTCATGGCCGCCAACCTTTTTGTTCTGCTTCACTGGTTGGTGTTTTAGTCAGAAGGTCCAATCATCCCCAAGTAAGGGTTGAATATACACATATCCGAAACCATCACCTAGTTCACTTTGTTGATCATCTGATGTATCCTGGACGCTCGGTGCAACCTTTGCCTCTCGTCAAACGGCTCGTCACGACCCGATGTCCCTCCCCACGCTGCCTTCACGAGTGAAGGCGGGTCGCCCGCCGGGAGAGGCTGGTTCTCTCCTGGACTGGGCCAACGACTAGCCAGCCGACCCTCAGGAGACCCGACACCCAGCGCCATGCCAATGATCAGAGATGGCACCCGACAAGGCCAAGAAGGCCAGCGGTGGTTGTTGTGGCCAGAGGTGGTTTTGTAAGCTGTCGTGAAACACAGGATGCGTGCCACCAAATGGACTCCCAGGTACAGGATACACAAAGCGCACCATATATGAATTCATAGTCTTGGTATGTGTTGGTAAGGACCACCAGCTAAACAAACCACCACACATACACCATGGCCCAAAGTAGAACAATAAGATTTGATTTGATGCTTGGTTCCAGATGGTTCCAGGCTAGGGTTGAGTGAAGAAACCCCGCACCATAGGCTCCAATCGAACACCATGTGCCGGGTTCCTTACAACAGTAGCATCAAGCAGCGCTTGATGGATATTAAGGTTGTTGGCCAGGGCTTCTTTCGATTCATCCAGGATCCTGATTTCTGGTCGTGCATATCCTTTCACCAAGCGCATGAGAACAAGAGCCAGGCCCCATGGAAGTTCAAGCTAACAAGGGAACGCCTATTGCCGCAAAATAAAACACCAAACCTGGGTTCGCGGCCCCGACCACGACAGTCGATACGTTGGTTCAATGTCGTACACAGAATATCTCGTGGGAAATCACACCTCAAAGTGGAAGGTTAACTACTCACAAGTTCACAAGGGGAGGGCAACAATATATAGACCCCCAATGTAAAAAGGAAAAAACAATAGAAAACTTTGATGGAGGAAATGCATTATGTATTAAATGTCTTGAAGAGAAAAATAATTATAGAGAAACTCACAGAGAGGAATTAAGACAAACAGCAAAAGAAATGTATGAAAAGAACAAAAAAAACACATACTTGCCATATGTAAAGAATACAAAGAACAACAAAAAGATACAATTCTTGAAAAGAACAGTATCGTGAAGACCACAAAGAAGAAATCAAAGATAAAAAGAAACAATACTATGAACTTCGAACAGAACAAGGAACAGATACAAGAGAAAAAGACACAATACAACAGTCTAAAAATTGAATGTCCTGTTTGTAATTTTTTAGTTGGTAAATATACAATTAAAAGACATGAAGAGAGTCAAAAACATCAACTAAAACTGAAAGGTCAAGAACAAACAAAACAACACCAGCAAACAATAGACTATCCAAATGCTAATTTTCCATTCTACCAAGAATACTAACAAACTTCTTAACAAAGAACATGTTTCAAATGGTCCACATCTGGTCAAACACATAAAAGGTAGGTCCCGGGGGGGGCTAGTATATATATATATATATCCATTTGGGGACTGCTATATTTATATCCTTATAAGCAGGGTGACCCGAAGCCTGGTAGATTGGTTGCGGATCTGACGGCGCTGTTTCTATCAACTGTCCCACGGTCACATGCGCTGACGACCACCCCAGTGGGGTAGAAGAATGGCATTGCGGCATTGGAATCAAACTGACCCTGTCTGTTTACCCCTAACTGCAATGGCCTCAATAGGAACATGATCTAACAATAATTTATCACAAAAACACCGACCCAGAAACCAGAAACCAGAAACCGTTTCGAAGGATTTCGAAAGATTCTTCTAGCACTGCAACCCGAGGCATGACTGTCACATCAAAGATCTCTGCATCTTGAGATAGACAGCTTTTCTCGAACAAGCCAAGGAGCAAAGCAGCAAAACATATTCCCCCGAGTCAATTCATCCAAAGAAAACAAAATGAACGTTGGCAACACCGCCATCCACCACCCATCCGCGGTGTCGCCTGGCTGCCCACATCCGCCGTTAAGCAGCTGAAGCGCCGGTCGAAACGCCAAGGCATTCGTGACCAACCTGGAGCACCAACATCAACGGAGTTGAGTCCAACATATGGGGAGTACAGGTAATGGATGTTTATCACCCTCACTAAAAATGGATCCAAGAGGTACGGTATATAATGGAGAGTCTTTATGGGGAGTACAGTGTACAATGGATGTTTATCACCCTACAGGTTATGGATCCCAGCGGAGCGAAGCTCGGAGCTTGTACTCTCTCTACAGTCTTTGTTCACTGTCTCAATCAGATCATGGATAATTGTTGAGTCAACAGTATATGAGTACATAATAACTTTGAAGGTCCCTCTTTTCATGTCTAAATGTGAAACATGTCAACTCTACATTTACAAAAACTCCAGACTGGATTCATGCACAGGATTCATGCACCAGTCAAAGGCTGGGAAATGTTATCTTATGTTCTCTTTATATACAGGGTCAGGACTAGGGATGGGCCAGGAACTTGGCCAACTGAGTTCAAGATGTGTTGCAACAAAGTGGCCTTGCTGCTGTAGATGAGTCTCCTTAAACTGCTCAGTATTCTGCAAAGACAGGAGACGTGAGATCTTTCTGCTGGTGTCTTGGAGCAAAGAACTGTCAAACAAAAACGGGTGCTCTTTTTTTTACGAGTTCTGTTCACCTGCCTGATTTAGCAAGCACCTGCACCTGAACAGGCGCCATCATCTTCTTTGCCCACAACTTGTTGGTTGCCTCGCTAAGCTCTTTTGGGGAGTGTCATTTACCACACCGCAGGGTTGGCTCAACTCAAGGACCCCACCCCACCTTTGTCGGGTTCAGACGCACCGGTTCCGACCGTCACGTATTATGACAGTGCCTTCCGACGACCGCGACCGCCACGGCGTTTTCTGCCGCAACTTCTTGTTGCGCCGGCCGAGCGTTGTAAAGCAGCTCGTTATCTACATTTATCTCTGGGAGCTTGACGAAATATATCGCAAAAAAAAACATGCTTATTCCAACAGCCACTTAAACAATACAATTGAACCACATAAAGAAAGGGCAAACCGCTCCCAAAGGAACAGCAAACATGGCAAGCACTTGCATACAGTCTTCTTTGCTGCGCTGGTGCTGATTATACTTTGATTCCATCTTCTTCGCGCGTTGTCAGACCGAGCGGCTCCTCATCGACCAAACACCTCATGATCGGGAACAACTCCCTGGTGCCCGCGGTTGAAAGCTGTGGCTGGCGGTCCGGACGGGCGAGCTACCATCGCTTCCAGGTTCTGTGACTGCGGGCACTGCGGGCACTGCGGGCCTACAGGGCCCCTTGGAATCTCCGGAGTGATCAAGGCTGACGCCTGTGATCCGGTGCGACGTGAATGTGCGGAATATCCGGCGCACAAATAGCAGGCTGAAGCTGATCGGTGTTCGCGCGAGCCAGCTCCAGCTTCTGGAGTTGGGAGATGGCGAGAATCACCTGGGCGTGGAGGAGTGCAAGGGACCGAAGTGATCTGGCCCATTGAGACCGGCGCTCTCTGTTCGGCATTGTGCTCGACGTGGCCGACTGGGCCGTTGTCCTTTTGGCGGACGCCATCGACCTCTTCAGCCATCGCCAGTAGCTCTGCCAAGTTTGGGGGTCTCTGTTCGCCTCCGCCGAGCCTCTCCCGAGTCGCCACATCCACGAGGTCGCAGGTCGCTTGCCTGGCCGCTGCCTGAAGTCTTTGTCGCTCGGCGAGTCGCTTGGTAATTCGCTCGCGTGCGGCTTGCAGAGTGTCCTGCCAAAAGGGGAGATCCAACGGCCACCAGGGGGCCTTAGATTCCTTAGATGGCCTTAGGAGGATGGTCTGGGAGGTCAAAGTGTATACTTCGTACATGTCCTACTTGGAGCAACCTTTGTGTACACAAGAAAGGCGATAGATCAAAACACGTGCTTTTGGTTGAAGCTGTCATGCCAAAAAAGTGCGGAAGGGCTGCAACTTGACTTGAAAAACAAGGTGGACATTTGCTGGAATATAGCGGAAATATACTGCAGAAACTTGTGGACTGAACATTTGCAGCATCTTGAACCCCTCACAAGCACTTCAGCTTGACCACACCGCTTCTTGAAACCCAATCCACCGCAGAAACCTGAGAAGAGAATCTTTATCCAGTGAATTTGTGGTCCAAGTCTACCTCTCCGAGGACCCCATCATAACATACATTATGTCATTTGTTTCGTAAAAAGTTTCTCATATTCTTAGGGGGGTCCAGCATTGCATTGTTTCTTACGCTTTGAACTATCGTGCCGTGTTTTTGGCAGGTCCAGGCGGTCCAGGTATGTCCTATAATGGTCTTTGGGACTGAAGTCCTGGACAAAACGGAAAAAGACACACATCCAGTCGTCTCTGGAAGATCCTGTGATGACCCCCCCAATTCATAATCCCAACCACCACGTGTCCCGCGTCAAGCCACATCTGGTGGCTCAGCCCCTAGCCCTCAGTCCTCCATTTCAGGCTCAACCAGGCCAATGGGCTCAACTCTGCCAGACTGCAGCCGAGATGGGCGAGAAGAGCTACTCACAGCTGGGCCAAGTGCCCAAACATTTGGCGTACTCTCCTCGCACGCCCTTGGCACCAAAGACCCGGTGCTTCTGGGCCGCTCAACTTGCGGCAGTTCGCCCAGAAGCACCTCCACACGGCTGTCGCAAGGTGTTCCATCTGTAATCACCATGGGCACCATGGTGTTAGGTTGGCAGGGTGCGCTGACGATCTCCAGGCTTTCAGGTGGTGCGAGCCTCACTTCAACCTCCACGGCCTCGACGTCTGCAGGTGGGGGCGGTGGGGATGGTGCCGGTGCCACGGGAGTCTTCCACCAGATCCGCCGAAGGAGAAGGTTGCAGCAGCACACCTGTGTTCTGCACGGCTCATGAGTGAGAAAGTGTGGCATTCCATAAGTGCTCATGTACCGTGTGAGTATGGCGGCAAGGAGGAAGGACACCAAAATGAACATGGTGGGCAGCACGATGTTGCAAACAGGATCTGGCCAGCCCACGCCTGAGGCAGTGGTTTCGGGCAAATCTGGATGCCTGCTGTAGCATGCATACCCAAGGGTCATAGACCTGAGACCCAAAACACTGTGCTCAAGGTCTCCAACGATGGTGATGAAGACAGACTCAGTGTTCTACCATAGGTTCCAGGTGCCCAAAAGGATTTCCAGCCAAGGTGTTAGAAGGACCAGTATAATGCAACCTCTCGTCAGCCAAGATGAGCTTGACTCCAAGGGCTTGGCACAAAACCCCAAGAGCCCAGAGATCGCACAAAGGTTGGAAGCAAGGCCCAGCAAGGAAATGATCCTCGACATTCTGCCAAAGTGCCAACAGTTCTGAACTGGAAACCGTAGAGACAAGGAAAGAGCCTACTAGTAAACAGTCAACAGTCTCTCAAGTGCAGTAGAGACAATCAAACAATTGTGAATATCTTGTCTGCATTGAGGCAGAAAAGAACATCATTTGGGGCAACCATCAGCAGTTCCAAAGGGGTGCCTCTTGTAGGGTAAGGGTGCCCAAAAAGTCCATTCACTTGTAGAGGCAAAAGGCTATGGAACTCCAAAGGGTTAAGTAATGTTAAGCATGTTGAATGCAAAACCAAGTGGCATCTGAATGATCACAAGAATTCTGCTTCTCTCCAAGGCATCTTGCAATTTCACCAGCCAGCCAAAAGCATCACTGCCGGGTGAAAAACACATGGCCGCTATGACCTCCGTCAAGGCCCCATCAGTATCCCCTGCATAGCCAAGCACAAAGCCTGGCTGGATTTGCAGAAAGTACCCCTAGGCCTAGGCCTTAGGCCCCTAGGCCTCCAAGTGCAGTTTGTTGAACAAACACGAGCAATCATTAACAAACCGTTTTCCAACACTGTAACACACGTGAACACTAAGGAGGAAACTGCATGTGGGAGATTGCATCGTGCTCCACAAAGTAATGGGCAATCCCAAATAGTCAAAGGGGGGGGAATTAATTCTTAAACACCGGGAAATGATTCTCAATTCAATTCCTGAATAGTGTGGCCAGTGTGGCGGTCGGAATCACAACATTAAACCATCCAACATGTTTCCCCTGTCGCGGCCCAACTGTCCTTCCATGAACAAGTCTGTGATGAAGCTCACACCAATGGCCCAAAAGAATCCCTGCGGGAGGCGTTTCGGAAAGGGCATCCGCTTGGGAAACAGGCTCGCAGGGCCGCTTCTGAAAGGGGCCCGTAAACAGTATAACACTGTATAAGCAAGGCCGTTCTGTTTCATTTGCACTGAACAGAAACATTGGGCATCGCAACGCAATTTGATTCGTACAAATAAGATATACAATAGCTAGCTGTTATACAACAACATCGCCGTATCTTCAACACAACAAACATTTCACCATCCGAACAACCAAACTGTGAAGTGATTATCACCTTGTCACCTTGCGAAACCCAACAATGAGTTCGGGGCTCACCCACCTCTTGCGCAAGGTGCCCCTGCAAAAGACCTATCATTGTTGGTCATGTCAATTCCCTGAAACTGATTCAAGGACATGAACTGAATTGTTGATCGCTTTGGCCCGTTGCTCCTGCCTGATTCTTGGGGAGATCTTTTTCGCAGCCACATGCCATGAAGAATCCTGTAAGCAATGCCACTATGCTATCCACAATCAATTGGCCAACCTCCACTTCACGCATTTGCCCTAGGAAGTTCTTCAGTCTCCTCCAAGTGCTGCAGTCTTGAGCATCAGTGCACAAATGCTGATCCTGCGAGGAGGCAGCAACCACTAGGCCTTTACAAGCAGAAGAGTCGCCGTGCGAAACGCATGAGCCACCACGGTCGGTAAACTGCACCAGCTCTCTCCCACAATCCTCACCGAAGAATTCAGCTGGGCATTGGCACCGGCCTTCCCATTGGCATAGGCCACATGGCTCAGCTTGACAGGTGGCAGCACTGTTGTAGATCCCACATGATTTGTTCAGTGCCTCATCCACACCAACGCAGCCAAGGTAGATGCCATTGTTTTTGCAGGTCGATGCTGTCTCTTCGTCCATGGTCCAGTGACAAAGATATTGATCGTTGCACGTTCTCTTACCCTGGGCAGTGAAACTGTCGCACCGGTCATTGGCATCCGGCGAGCTGGCATAGAGACCTCTGCTCTTGCAAGCCATCCTATACTTCAAGCTCGGCGGCACATAGTGGCACGCCTCCTGCTCCAAACAAGCTTCTGCTGTTGTCGCCTCCTTGCATGCGGAGTCGAGGTCTGCATATCTGGGCAAGGCGATGCACCCAAAGTTTGCCTCACACAAACGGCCTTCCTCAAAACAACGGACCCGATCGATGTCACTGCGATCCTCACATCGATCTCCGGTGCCCGTCTCGCATTGCGTCTGCGAAGCCGAAGCGAACGAGAAGTCGCAGCGGCAGTAGGGGATCGTTCCGGTCGAACTCAGCGTGTGGGTTTGATTGGATCTGCTCCGCACTTGCCTGGCAGAATCAATCAAGTCAGAAACGAGGAAGTCAAGCTGAAATGGAACCAAGACTTTAGCACTATCTATAAAATTCTATTATGATGGTTGACCTTCATCCATGGCGGTCAAACTTGTGAACTTTGGCCAACTGAGCTTCCTTTGACTTCTACTCGTCCTCCCTTCGCTGCCCACCCTGCAGGGAGACGTCCTTCCCCGCCCAGCTCGCGTCACGTGGGCCCCGCCGAGCTCGAGGCCGAGCGCGATCACCGCGATCCGCCACGGCATGGCTCCGCCATGGGGTCCGGTCCGGTGTCCGTCCGTGCGGACGCCCGGTGAAGAACACGAACGAGAGCTCTCGGTCCGGTCGGTTTCCAGCTGGCAGGAGCGGGATGCTGCGGAATGAGGGGATGAATTGGATGAAGCGGTTTTGGGCGGTTGATGGTGTGGCTGGCCACCTGTTGTGCTCAATTTTTCTTTGCACGAAGGAACGAGCTGCTGATCCTCGAGCACGAAAACATGTGAAGACATGCTTATCGACGTTCCCTGTGCAATCCTAGTTGCAGTAGTATTTTCGATATGATTCGATTGTTCCAACACGTTCCAACTAACTATATACATTCTCATGTGTACACATACCATCGCACACCTGCCTGCACATAGTAGATTGCAGTCAAGTCGTGCTGTTCCGCCTGAGTCGGGTTCGACCCCAAAGACAGCTCCCAAGAATGGGCGAGGGGCAAGCAGGGACTCCAAACTAATCAACCTAGTTCAAACACCAAGTTAATGATCCATGAGATATATGCTGAATGCATAATATGCCTATGATATGCCATTGTGTGCAAGAGCGTCTTGTGTCATGAAAAACAGCGCCCGGCATAAATCTGTTCGGACACCAAACATACCAACAGAGGTTAAGTGACCTTATAGGACCCTACCAGGGTACCTATGGGATGGCTTATAGGGTTCTTCAACCTCTGCTGGTAGGTCAGGTCAGGTTTCGGCATACGATCTTACAACAGTCACAGTCGCACCCACCCCGCTGGGGGCCATGGCGCCGACCGGGTGACCGGGTGCCTTAGTCCGGTCGACCGGACGAGAACATGCGCGAATACAAGACTTGAGGTATCCCATTGATTCAATGGCGCGATGTCCATGGCATTTTCATGGATAGTCCGCTGGATTTTGGCATTTCAAGCTCAATTCCTGGACATCTTCACAGCCAAAACTTCCCTGCGGAACTGTTCCCCTCGTGGTGACTCGTGGTGTGATCTGAACACTGCATGTATATCATTGTATATCAAGCGTCGTAGGGCGTGCTGCATCTCTCTTGTAAAACCGTCGCCTCTCCCATCCTAGTGACTAGAAGCCTTGGCGTTGTTTAGCAGTAGCTTGGTTGCTCTTGGGGTCTTCTTTGTTGCTAAGTTGAGTATTAATGTGTGCATGATGGCGCTATTCAAGCAAAAGATGTTGCTAAGTTGAGTAGAAGAGGTTGCTCAAGTACAAAAGGTGTTGCTAAGTTGAGGAATAGGTGCGCATGCCGTCAAAGTACTGTCTGGTCAGCATTGTGACCCTTCACTGGTTTTATATGTTTCGAGGTGGAAAGGGAACATTGAAACTGTGTCATGTTCCATAAGCCAGGTGTAACCAGTGCCAGTGCAACGTCCAAGGTCGAAAACCTCCAAAATTTCCAAGAAACAGCAGAGAACGGCTTGTTTGCTCTACGGTTTTCCCGGAAACTTTGATGCTTTTCGCCTGTCCCATCCCGAAACACTCAGCCAGACTTTTCGCTCGCTGATCGCTGTCTTTTAGGAAGAGCTCTGAGTCTGTCCCTGCCACGGCCGATCTACTGCAGCTCCCTCAGCGTCGCCTCCCACAGCTGGAGCAGGGGGCTGTTGTCCTTGGACGACCCAGCGCCTGACGAGTCAGGATCACCACCATCCGGACCGCGGTCTCTGGTCTTGCGCTCTGGGTCAGCACGCACTGGTGGGGCGGACCGTGGTCCTTGCTTGAACTCCTCGTCACCAGGCCCTGTGCTACCCTTTTCTTTCAAAAGTGTCAGACCAGGGCGCCAAGCCTTTTTTCCCTGGCTCTGCCAGTAAATCAGGCTGGCCTGAGCGGCGGTGTGAGTGCCAGCCTCACTCGCCGCCCCCACATTTCTGCCACACGCTTTGCACCTGTACTCAGCACGCTTTTTATTCTGCAGGTCAGCCTTGGCTGGCTGTTCTGGCGCCTAATCCACCAGAGCGTAGTACCCTGCGTTCGTTGGGTCTGTGTTCCGGGTTGCAGCAGCCGTGGCTGACTCACTTGCCGGCGAAGTCCTTTTTGTACTTGCCTTCTGGCTGGGACCCGTAGATCTAGGCTTGGCCGAAATCGCCAAGGCTGCCAGTTTTACGTTCTCCGCACAAAACGGCCTTCTTCCTTTGAAGTTCCTTTTTAACGGTCGCTGGGTCTTCTCCTTTCTCAGTCCTCTCGGCGAGCTCTTTCAGTTCAGCCTTGTTCAAGCGCCATGCGGAGATGTTCCGGATGTCAGAGGCCGTCATCGCAGTGGCCAGCAACTTAACTTCAACGTGTTTGTCAACGACTTCCTTCAAAAAGACTTGAAGCCAACAGCAAAGGCAAAAGTGAAAACAGATCAGTGAGAATGCCAAATGCGAGGATGCTGATGGGAAGGACACTCAATTCTTTAACATTCGATTCAATAACTACTTATAGATATAATCTTAGTTAACATCAGGAATCAGGAATCCAATGGGTAAGGACAGTGGTCGTGCAACCGCTAAACGTCGTGCGGCTTACCCGGATCTGGCCCGGGCTGGGATTCCGAGTAAGACTAGTAGGCACCGCTCTTTCCCGCTGCAACGGGCATGAGTACGAGGAGTGAGGAGGTCTCACTCCTCTTACTCGAGTCTGGCCTAGGCTGGGAGTGGGTAAGGATAGTGACAAAACATGCGGCCGTGATGGCGTGGTGATTGCCCCACTATGCTTACGACAGTCCCTACTATCCTTACCCGAGTCTGGCCTGGGCTGGGAGTGGGTAAGGGGAGTGCCTCCTCACTCCCCTTACTCGCCTCCGTCGCTGCGGCCGCCGAAAAAAGCTGTGACGAGCTTCATTTTGGACCTCGTCCCGGCTGGGCTGTTCGGTCGAACAGGCGGTCACTCAGCGTTGCAGCGTCCGGACCATTGGCAACTAGTCTCCAATGGTCGTCCTGTGCACTGAACTGAACTAAGCGAGCGTGCGTTAATCCTTTCATCAACACACTTGCCAAGACATTGATGCTCATTGCATCGCCAAGGCTTGCATCCACTGCGCGCGCAGGAAGCTTGTGTTTCTCGGCCGCCCTTTGCATGGCTTTCGCAACTTTCTTTGGCGCTCCTTGTAACGCAGCAGCTTCCTCAAGAAGCAAGCGGCGCCGAAGCTTTGGGATATAATATCATCCTTGTCCCAAGCGTATGTTCGCCAGGCACGGTGCGCAGTTTGTCATCACTGCTTGGAAGGGCCGCCTTTTTTCCAAAGTATAGCTGATCTCATCTAAAACAGCAGCAACTTGTTCCAGAGTGAGCTGACCTGAAACACACATGTCCGTAAACAGTCACAATTTGTCTGTAGACGCCGTAGACTTTCAAACCTTGTCTGTCTTTTCTTACCTGTCGACAAGTCAGTCCGAAGACATTTTCCTGATGTGTCCGTAGACTATAGGCTTCACCTGTCCGTAGACAAGTGCAGATCTGTCCTTAGACAGACTAGTTAATTAGTTATGTCCGTGGACATCAAGTCAATACCTCCTTAGAGGTTCATTCAATTTGGTCCGTGGACCTTGGATCATAATCGGTAGACAAGTCCAACCTTAGGGTGAGAGGCTACGATTCCATGGCAAGGTAAGCAGGATGCAGCTGCGGCGGTGACAAAACTCACTGAACCAAAAACCCTGCCGAGGCGCCAGGAGGTTGCAATGAATTCAAGGCGTCGAAGTTGGACTTATCGCCGCAATCTCGGACTTATCACCACAATCCCCACATATGTTTTCATTCAAACACAGGAATAATATATATATATAACATCTGTATAGTATGGGGTGGGCGACCTTACTGTTACTTCTTTCTGTAAACATTCAATGTACGGATATCACCTGCGATGCTGGGCAACACTATGCCCCTAAAAAAAATGTTATGTCAAATAGTAGTTAGGTTGAGACAAACATAGGACCAAAACATTGGATCAAACATATGGATGTGAATGTCTCAGGTGGATTGTTTTGATAGATAACAAAAACAAACCTTAAACTGGTCACACTGTCAGGACCAGTTTCATTGTCAAACATTGGAAAGTTACAGGGCATCAAACCAATGAAGGGTCACAATGCTGACCAGACAGTACTTTGACGGCATGCGCACCTATTCCTCAACTTAGCAACACCTTGTGTACTTGAGCAACATCATGCACACCTCTTATTACTCATCTTAGCAACACCTTTTACTTGAATAGCACCATCATGCACACCTCATTACTCAACTTAGCAACAAAGAAGACCCCAAGAGCAACCAAGCTACTGCTAAACAACGCCAAGAAGCTCGCCTTCGTCCGCATCGACTCGGACGAGCGCTCGGTCGACCGCTCCCCGCAGATCCCTTGGACGGGCAGACCTTCGTCCTGGACGCTTGTCAACGAATCGCACCTGCTCAGCGAAATGGCCGGTCACGCAGCGGAGTCGGCGTGTTTTTTTCTTTTGGATTTTGAACAGGAAGCCGCTGGACTGCGCCAGCAGCAGCATCCACGAGCAAGCTGGGTTTGGAATGGGAGAGCATTGAGCAAGCAGCTTGCCATTGAGCAAGAAGCTTATGATAGCTACTTATGCACCTCCTGGGAGTTCATTTATTTCTGGTTTAACCACGTATTCCACGTGGTAAAACCATCTGAACACCCGATCCGGTCCCTTTGGGATCTGGTCGGCCGATCACAAATTCTGCATGTCAATTGGCGGCAATGATAATGGTACTGGGATGTGCTAGGCACTGTTCTAGGCATGCATCCAAGTCTGCTGTGCTTCATGCAGTGTGACTGGAACCACCACCCGGGAGCCGTAGAGCTGCGGCCAAGAGAGGAGCGAAGGTGCCGCGTGAGCTTGGGGTGGCATAGGTACCGCGTGTACTGCCACAGCTCGCCCTGGATTCACGTGGAGCTGCGGTCCGGGATGAGGTGACTGGCCCGAGCAGGCACAGGTCCGTACAGCTTCACATGACGTTTGATCTCTTGAGTGCCAAAGTCCGGTGGCTCCAGGTGGTGCAGCTCCAACAGCTCCAGCTGGCAGCATGCCATGTGGACATGCTAAGCTTGGAATGGTCCAAATCACATTGATCTCCCCTAAGGCTTGGTGACAAGCTCCGAAAGCACAAGGTGCTTCTGGAGGTGGTGGTGGTGGGTCATCTTGCGCTTGGTCACCCATGTCTTTTCCATGGCGTCTGCACCACGTCACTGCAACAGCGATCAAGTAGAACAGCAAAACCACCAAGCCGGCCACCACCATGTTGAGAATGGGATTCGGCCAGCCTACCCCACTGGGGGTCGTGGGAGGCAAATCAGGGTGCCTCACATAGCAAGCATGGCCATCTTTCATGGGCTTCAGCTGCAAAGCGCTCAGCTCAATTCGTTGAATCCCCTCCAGAAGCACGTCGGTGTTTTGAAAGTAATTCCACAAACCAAGAGCCTTAGCATTTGCAACATGTGGAGCTGATCTGAGCATCCAGCACAGATTCCAAAGGTATTGTCAGTCAAGCTTTCACAAGACGTCGAAACACACAACAACAAACACATGCACGAGCGTGCATTTAAGGCAATCCAAGCAACTAGTTCGCCAAACAACATTCCAACGATACCCAAGACACGACAAAGCCTGTAGAAATTCCATGTGGAGGCTTGCCGAACCAGCTTGGAGCCATGAAGGCATTTCTTCGAGTCATCCGGCTCTTCCTTCTGGTCAACCGCTGCGTCCGGCTGCTTCTCTTGAGAAGGTCTTTGGGGCGAGCCTCACTTGGAATGAAGATCCAAAAAGGTTGGATGGCCCAAGCTTAAAGCTTGGAGGGCTATTGAACATGATTCAACTTTAGTGTATATTCCATGACCAGGGCCCAGGGGATGATGATGGTTAGGCTAGGTGGCAGGCCTTTCCCAAATATAGTGAACCACCGGACATGGCCTATTTACTTCAACTCTTCAACGGAACTGAAGCTTAGGAGCCGAGGCTGTTGTAGTCCTTGAAGAACTCATAAATCTCAAAGGCAGTGCCAACCACAGCCAGTCCCCTGGGCGGCTGTGTTTCGGGATGTTGGAAGAAAGCTTGCACTATAATCTATTCAAACATTTCCAGAACCCAAAGACACTGGTAATTTCAGGAAGTGCACTTCGAAGACAGAAATGCCTCCTTCTGCCACAAGCGACAACGCGAGGACACATGTCAAAATGGATGAACATAAAACATCTTAAGCCAAACCAAGCTGACACCTGCCCAAACGCTAGCCGTAAGCTCGATTCGGCCACCTCACTCAGTTTCACAAGCAATCTGGACGCGTCGCTGTTTGTAGAAAAGCAATCGGCTCCTGATAACTTCTCTACTTCCTTTGATGCTTTCGACACGTAAATCAGAAGAAACACTTCCAGGACAATATCTGCGAAAAAGCTCACCAGGGTGGCGAGAAAAATGTATGTCCGTTCAAAGTTCCCTGGAAGAAACTCAACCATGATGACAAAGACCCCCATAAACACCAGTGCAATGGCATCAACAATCATGTCACCAATCTCAACTTCCCGCATTTGGCCAACCAAGCTCTTGACCGTGTCCCACGTTGTGCAGCTTTGCGCCTCACTGCACCGACGAGGATCTTCCGACGAGGCTGCTACAACCAGGCCTTTGCAAACTGCAGAGTCTGAGACGGTTTGATTGCACGTGCCCTCAGGCTTGAACTGCACTACCTCCTTTCCGCAGTCCTCCCAGAAATACTCAGTTGGACAATCGCACAAGCCTCGCCATTCGCACCGCCCAAACAAATCAGCTGTTTGACAAGAGGCGTTGTTGTCGTAGATGGCACACCCTCTGTCAAGTTGCTTCTCCAAACCTACACATCCAACATGAAGGCCATTGTTTTTGCAAGGCTGGTCATCATACTGCTCAATTGTCCAGTGACACGACTTTTGATTGTTGCAAAGCTCTCTACCTTGATCGGTGTAGTTTGCACATACGGTGTTGGCGTAAGTGTTGTTGGAGTCTGGACCAGTGCTCCTGCAAACCATCCTGAACTTAAGACTGGGAGCCTGATAGTAACAATGTGCCTGCGCTTCACATGCCTCTTGCATCCGAAAAGTGGAGCATTCCGTCTCAAACTCGGGTCTGGTGATGCAACCCATGCTGCTATCGACTTCGCACAGTCGGCCCTCTTCAAAGCAAATGCCTAGATCAGTGTCCGAATCACAAGAAGTTCCAAAGCCAGTCTCACACTGCAAGTCCTTGGAACCTCCGGCTGTACACTTGCAATATGGGGTGGCCACCAAGGTGGAGGTCGATGTTGTTGTCGATGTTCTTGTAGTTGTGAAGCTCACCGTTGTTGTCAGCGATGACAACGTCATCGAAGAAGCAGTTGAAGTCGTTGCCGTCTTACTCGTGACCGTTCGAGTTGATACTGTCCCGCTACTCGTCGTGGTCATAGTCGTGGTGGTGGCGGCTATGCAACACTCTTCCACGCCAAAGCCTTGCGCTGCAGGTAGCCAACCATCAAGGCAAAGGTCCGGCTGCATGATGAAGAGGGTGTCACACGTCATCTCTGAGCTGTAGGCTGCATAGGCGATCCAGGAGCTAAGGCCACACACAAAGAAGATCACAGATATGCCACAGCAACCGCAAAAAGGGCAGGTTCCTGAATCTTCATCGGCGCAAGCGGCGACTACGATGGCAGCAACGACCGCAATGCCAAAAAGCACTGTGGAAACCACAGCAAACACATTGGTGAATTCCGCCGCTGCTCGCAGGTCCTCAGGCTTCTCATGGCAGCCGTGGAGGGTGAACAAGGCTGCGAGAAGGAGGATCACCAAAGCACCCCTTGTTGCAAGCATGGGGCGGCATATGCCTAAGGCAAGCCAACCCTGCAACGCTTGATCCAGCCAGCCTGTCTTCCAGACATGCAATCATTTAGCAAAGATGTAGACAAAAATGTGTGGCAAATGCTGCCAATCTTCAAATTGAGCTCAATGGGGTGACCGAATTCTAACCAGCAACTCCTTCTGGGTCCGACCATTTCTCTCTAAAGGTCCGCTTCCACAGTCGAGTCTCGAGTCTCCCTTGGAGTCGGACGCACCGTAGATACTACTTTTGTGTGATCCCCCCCCCAAGTTCATGGGGCATGCTGCTATCCGCTGAAGATGGACCTCCTGGAGAAGCATGAATGTGTTTTTGCATGTGTTTCACGTAGCTCGCGGGGATCCTCACAGAGAGCCTCACTTCTGGGGATGCCGGCCGGCTGCGCAGCCCGGAGCTGAGCCAGGGGATTCGTCCTGTCACGGTCATTGGTTAGAGCCAGGGGGAAATACTGTCCAGGATTTGCCACTTCCTGGAGCAATCCAGTGTAGTAAAGGAAAACGTACACGTTGTTTATAATATGTATAATCTTTATACAGGCCATGCCCTGCTGCCAGGATTCTTTGAGGGGGGGACCATTTGACAGGAGTGGCTCGACTGGTGATCTTTCACTGTAGATTGCCCATGGCTAGTGATTCGGCTGATCAGCAACTGGCGGAGCACAGAAGCATCTGCACTCCCAACCATCCTCAGTGACTTGAAGAAACTTCTACTAGTCCAAGTCTGGGCCTCTGATGACCCGCGCTAAGTTGATCGATGCTTGGTCACCATCCGCTTCAGGGTAGACCATCTACGAATATCTATATATATATACCAATCAATAATAGTTCTCTAAAACAGAACACCGATCTTTCTCGAATCTGCACTCCCACTCACCCGCTGCGGAATGATTCTCCAGTCCGCTCCTGGATGTTCCCTCCACTACGGGGCCATGCACAACATCCATTTGTAGAACAACTAATTGTCCAAGTTCATCCAAGTTCAATTACCCGTTCAAAAGAAATCAAAAGAACCATGTGCTATATATATTGTCCAACCCATTGTGGATGCCTGATGGCAATGGCGGCTTGCTCACCCTCATCTCGGCATCCAAATGCTCTGGACACTTTCTCTTGCACCTTGGAGAGGGGTGGAGGGGATAGGCAAAAAGCTCCACCTCCTCACACAAAAGTCGTTGCTTCGTCACCGTCCTCAAAGTCATGAGAAGGACCCTATCAACCCATGAGAACCCTAGTCCCTGGGAGCACTAATAGTAACAAAATGACATCAGTGACGATGCCATCCAAAGAAATTTGAAGACAACAAACACCGTCTGCGCACTGTCGTTGACGGACGTTCCTTTCTGCGCGCCAGTTGACCATCATTCAGTTGCACCAGCTTCGCTGCCTGCCGTTGCGACATGGCTCGGATCTGCCGTTTCGCCAGGGCCACCAGCCGCGAGCAGTTGAGCCTCCAGTTCATCGATTAGTTTTTGCTGGTCCTTGTCCTTGGTCTTCCACTCGCGATTCTCTTCGAGGGCCTTCTGCAGTCGTAACCTCTCCTGCTCCAGCTGAGAATACACCCTGCCGACCCTGCCTGTCTCCCTCACTGCCTCAGGTTGATGGTGTTGCTCTTCGGGCTGAGCCGGGACAAAACGTGGATGACACAATCTGAAACTCTGTAGGCTTCGACTTGTTCTGGCGGATCCTTTCCATCTGTCTTCCAACCACAAATGCCAAAAAACAGAACTCGTGCTGAATACCAGACAGTCGAAAAACGAAGAACCCGCAAATCAAACAAAGGATCATCAATCATGACAAGTGATACCGCAAACAACAAAGGCGACAAAAGAAGGAGTAGCACAGTGATCCAGCGATTCGTTAACTGATGCCAAAGCCAAATGTGACCATACTTGCCGAAAACAAAACGCAGCGGAGACAGGCTCCAAAACAACATCAATCCAGGCAGCTCATTGCATTTGGGATTGGGCGCTATGGTTCGGATCGTGTCTCTGTTCTGCTTCCGCTTCTCACTGTGTGAGGCGTAAGTCTCCTTGCATTTGTCAATGCAACGGCGAAGGATGCGCCAAGGGCGTACATGCATCTCTGTCAGCATCTGTGCTCTGGACTTGGTAAACAGCTGCCGAGCATTAGACTGGAAATGTTGCAAGCTTTGCGTTAGCACAGCAATAAACATGTTCACAAGCATAAATGTAATGCCAATGCTTGTCACCAAGAAAACCACCATGATGAAGAGGTGGTCATCACCTGGCTTAGGATCTTCTGGTTCCCAGGATGTTTCATTTGTTTCATTGTCAGTTCCTTCAATGTACTTTGTGTCAGTTCCTTCAATTTCGAAAAGGTCAAAGTCACCTAGGATCCCAAGCCGAAATGGGATGGCAAACGCTGAGAAAACCGGCAACGGATCCTCCTTGCGAGGGCCAATTTGGTAGTAGGCGTGCGAGGAGGCCAAAAGACACATACCGGTGATGAAGAAGAAGGACATCGAGTTTATGATGGCTTTAATGATGGGCAGGAACCTGAGCCCAAGCCAAGTATATCCTCGAAGGCTGGCGAGCAATCTGAGCCACGCCATGCTACAGAAAACAGCCAGGAGAAACTTGTTCCAGCCTTAATCAATCTGCCACCATACCAGCTGCTGCCCTATGGCAGCCAGCCCAATTCCACAGTAAAGGGCATCAAGAACGTTGTAAGTATCAATTAATTCCATCACATTGTCCAGACCTTGATAAAACCAAAATAAGGAGCACTCAATCAATTCTTTGAAGTGCAAGGTTGCGAGAACTGTTGCCAAAACAAACTTGACAGTGTCATTGGGTTCATTGTGGTAATTGTGGGACAACCAACACAGTGAGGCCACGTTCACTAAATTCAGGAAGTCGTCGCGGGCAACGCAACCGAGATGATGGCTTTGACCACGTCCAAGTCGAGCATGTCTAGATTGTCAGTCTCGGCCAAGGCTTTGCATATTCTCCAGTCATATGCCAAGTTAGGGCACAATGGCAGCAAGTAGGGCTCCACTTGGACAACCCGAGTGTCAAATAGATTTCGATCTTCCAAATCGTTGTAATATGCTAGCTTTCTTCCATCCCCTGTCCACCAACGGACTTTGGGATAGTGCACCTTCAAATTATCCTGCGGGGCTAACACAAACCCAAGGCGCATGCTGCTGATGCTGTTTTGCACCTTGCCCAGGCCCTCCGGCTCGCGCTTCCTGACCAGTAGCGCCTTCATTCACAGTCTCCGTGGCTGCGACGTCTTGCCGACGCAGCAGCTTGCAAAGAATCTCCACATCAATTTCCTGCAACTGGGCCTTGCTCTCAAGCAACAACGTCACCACCGCCACGTTCTCGCCCAACATTGCGGCACCCAGGAGTGACACCCCTCTTAAATTGTTGAAATCCCTCCAGACTGTTGAAGAGGTCCTTCCTTGTCTCGCTCAAAATGTCATCACCAAAGCCTCTCAACAGGTACTGGACTCGGTCAAAATGACCTTCCGATGCAGCCCGCCACAACTTCAAGCCACTTGCTTCACCAGCTGGCCCGCCGTCCTCCGTCAGCTCCTCCACAATTCGCATGGACGCGGGCGTGTGACACTCGCAGTGGCAGCGTGCGGGCATGTGACGGGCGTACCCGCGGCCGGCACACACGTGGCACCCTTCGTCAGGCAGCAGTGGCGGTTGAAGTGAAGTGCCACAAACGAGTGGACGAAGTTCCGGCGCATCACAGAAGTGAGGTCCCGCCATCGAACTGTGCGCTGGCACTTCGATGCGCACGTCAAGGTCAGGCAGCTGATGCTGCACAAGGACCGGCTGCACTCGATCTGAACGTCTTCCAGCCCTAGCCACATGCATTGGTGGCCCAGGCGTGGAGTGAAACATATGGCTTACAATTAACTAGCAACTCAGGGCATTGAATAGATCATTGGATTTTGAACCAAAACATCTGTGGACCTGGATGACCTGGAGTTTGAAACTCCCACCGCCTCAAGTCTCAAGCACCCCATGTCTCAGCGACCCTCCTGCCCTATCGCTCCCTCGCAGTCGACTGGTTGCCTGGTGCAAGGCGTGGCCCGCCTCAGAGCCGTCCAGCAGTCGATGCTGTTCTTTTGGATGCGGGCTTAGCCTAAAAAACAAGTTGGGGGGCTGGTCACTTAAAGTCGTCATGTTGTTTGCACATGACTTGGCGAAGGGAGCAAGGACATGATGAGCTCGAATAGCATGGAGCGCCTTGGTGGCACACGCATTGAAGATCCTTGAAGCGTGAGCGCTTCGACTTAAACACACTGGAGCTAGACTGCTGGACTTGCTCGCACACGTCTCCGCTTCGCAGCTGCAACACATCAAAACAACCAGTGATGTAGTCAGCAGAAGTCCCCGTGCTACGCTCGTAACCATCGTACCCCCCCCTGAAGAGATTTTCTATGATCCACCATTCTGGCCAACTCCTATCCATTCACTTTGTTCGTTGCTGAACCTCTTCCAAGCTCATCCGCTCGTAAGAACAACTGAATTATCTTTTCTTCGGTTGGAAATGGACAAACCACTAGCACTATGGAGCCACACTGCAAGGTGCATAGCCAGAAATCATCTCTACTCTACATGACAAACATGTCCCAAACCAGGTGGGATCTAAGCGCGAGCAACCCGAAACATGGAGCCTACGGTCGGTTGAAGAAGTAAATCATAGTAAATCCTTCTCTTCCTGATATGGCGATTCGGCCCAGCTACAAGTGGTTTAGGATATCGATGGTTTAGGTGTTCTTAGGCGGTGGCGCTCACTCGCTTTCTTCCCACCACCGGAATACTTTCCCATTCTCAATAGCCACACAGGTGGGCCTGCTGCACTGGCACCGAGGCCATCCTCTCACAAGCCCCACATCACCCCTGGCGGGTGCGTGACTGGCCAAGGCTCCAAGCGATTCGAGTGCCAAATCTGGCGGCTCAGCCGCACTGAAGGACGATCTGCAAGACTTTGGAAAGCTCTGTTTATAATATAGGTGAGCAAAGAAATGTGGTAAAACATCAGAATGTGGCCGTGCTAAAGGATACATGGAGGTCTTAGAATGGAATTGGCCCGTGGTCTTGAGTGCCAACTCTGCCATGTGATCTTGACGATTGGCAAAGCTTGTTAAAACCTATGTTGCATTCCAATGTTTGCCATCTCTCCCATTCACCAAAGCCATATCCATCAGAATCCATCCAAATCGTTTGAGTGCCAAACCTGGCAGCTAGGCTTGGCAAAAAGAAGCGCTGGACCAGTCAAACAAGCTGTACATAAGTCAAGGGTCCGTGGTTGAAAGCAGACTTCCAAAGATTGGCGGATGCAAGGCAGCATGGCCTTTCAATTGCCCGCAGCCGGGAGCTAGTCCCTGCCACGGTCATTCATTGCCAGGGAAATGCAGTCAGGATAGGGCACTTCTGGATAGAAGTGGAGCAAAGGCCATGTCCTACTTCCATGAATGAGGGAGGACGATTCGACATCTGCGGCCATGCTTGCGATCTTCACTGCAAATACCCACAGCCAGTCAATCAGGTATGCGGGTCAAGCGGGTCAACTGGCAGAACACTCACGCGTCCTCGTCACTGACCCTGCACTACATTGACCGCTTCATCTCTCAGGCCTTGACGCTTGTCGTGCATCATCCTGCATCTCTCGATTTATTACGTGGGCGTTGTTCTGCTTCTGATCTCTGGGTGCACTCCGTGTTGCCGGACGTTTGCAACATGGATTCGCTCAATTGCGGTAACCTGATCACCTACTCTACTGTACAAACTTTCAATCTGCATAATGTGGAGAGGGCTCCCAATGCTTCCACTAGCCACTATTCCGACTATACCTCAATGGCCCAAGAGTGATGCCCATAACATTCCAATGAAACTCCCCACGCAACCACTTGGTAGATGTTAATCATTCTCCAACTACCCTTTCAAAAGACTCAAATTCAATGTCAATGTCTGTCCAACCCGTTTGGCTGCCGACCACCTCTCTCGACAACCTCCATCTCATCCAAAGGATCTGTAGAGCTTATGGGGATTGCGCCGTCCACAAGGAGGGGCCCTATCAACCCATGAGAACCCAATCTCCAAAATCTTTCTGGGGAATATACATCACTCATAATTATATATATATACAATATATATAGATATAATATATATTATATAATATTATATATAACTAACTGCAGTTACCGTATAAGATTTAAGATTTGGAGACTGCACCTCAGGTCCAGTTGAAGTTGTGCATCAAACGCCAGGCTCTTGGCTTGGGCTGGAGGGGAACCCAACGAGTCCGAAGTCCCCCCAATTCCAACGGTTCCTGGCGGACGGCATTTGTCTTGGCCGCCCTCCGACTTTCAGCCAACCCCAGGGCCTCCCAGGAGAGGTTCCAGGACTCGATCCTGGCCACCGCACCGCAGCAGTCCCGTGACGCGGACAGAAACGTTTCAAGGTCGGTCCATGAGTCCATGGTGTGAGTTTTGAGGTGAATTGCCATTACAAACTGGAAATGTCGAATAGCTACGCTGCTACACAAAACTAAAGAGGAGATACCTATAGCCTCGTTTGCATGATATGCACCTGTAGCATCACAAGATACTGGGAGTTTAAGACATCAGAGTCATCGAAGCACAATAGGTTCACTTCCAAATAGAAGCAGCCTATACATAATCAATCAGGCCGAAGCATGATCACAAAGGTGCCTCTGTAAAATCCCCTTGGACGTGATGCAACCTCGCTTTACTTGCAAAATATAACACACACCTAACATATTAGGCCCCTGCCATGCAGGAAGGAAGCTGCAGCTGACATCTCGCCCTGTCCGCTGATCTTTTTGAAGACACCATGCTCCTTGGATCGTCGGAGACGTCATCATTCATCCAAGATATGGAGGAGGCTGGCTATTGGGTGCGTCGATCGCTCCGACTGAGGTCCGACTGTGGAGCGTCGTTCAGTCTCTCCTCGCCGCTGGCTCCTCCTGCGTGAGTGTGAGCTTCCGTCCTTTTGATCTTATCAAGCTCAGCTTTGTGCGCCTGATCTTTCTTATCAAGCTCTGCTTTGTGCGCCTGATCTTTCTTATCAAGCTCTGCTTTGTCCGCCTGATCTTTCTTATCAAGCTCTGCTTTGTGCTCCTGATCTCTATCATGAAGCTTCTGATGGAGATTTTTCTCGTGCGCCTGATCTCTCTCACAAAGTTTTTTTCTGTGCTCTTTGCATATATCGACACTCCATGTTCTGTGATATTCGTCTTTCTTATCAAGCTCTTTTTTGTGATCAGCGTCTTTCTTATCAAGCTCTTTTTTGTGATCTGCTCTAAGCTTTTGTTTGTACTTGTCTGTTTCTTCTTTAAGCTCTATTGTGCGAGTCTCGTGTTTCTTTTGAAGATCTTGAAGCTTCTTTTTCCATTCCTCATCCAATCTGAGTTCATGCTGACGACCAACAGTGATCGCATCCTCCATGCTTCGACGGGTCAAACGTTCCATGCTCCACGCTATATGTCCACGCTGGCTGCGATCCTCCGCGTTTTCACAGACAAAAACGTGGATGATACAGTCGGAAGCTTGCAAGCCCGTGATTTGACTTGGCGAATCTCTTCGCCAACAGCCAATGCCAAAAAACAATACTCGCAGCTGATGTTGAAGACCAGATAGTCGAAAGAAGAAGAAACCGCAAATCAAACAAGGGATCATCATGACAAATGAGACCGAAAGCAACACAGGAGACAGAAAAAGGAGGAGCACTGTGATCCAACGATTCGTGCACTGATGCCAAATCCACATGTGACCATACTTGCCGAAAACAACACGCAGCGGAGACAGGCTCAAAAAGAGGATCAATCCAGGCACCTCCTTGCATTCGGTTCTTGGTGGTGAAGTTGAGATGGTATCTGATGCCACCCAGTTGCTTGGGCAGCAGCAACGTAAGATATGTAGTAAGCGTGTCAAAGGACGTTTTTGCAAGTCTTTCAGCATCTTGGCCCTTGACTTTGTCAATAGCTGCCGGTCCGTAACCTGGAATTTTTGCAAATTTTGCGTCAGCACAGCAATAAATATGTTCATAAGCACAAGTGAAATGCCAATGCTTGTCACGAAGAAAATCACCATGATGAAGAGGTGGTCATCACCTGGCTCAGGATCTTTTGGTACCCAGGATGCTTCATCTGTTTCTGTTTCATTTCCTTCAACGTACTTTGTGTCCTTTCCTTCAAATTGGAATAGGTCGAAATCACCCAGGATTCCAAGTCGAAATGGGATGACAAAGGCAGAGAAAAGCGGCAACGGATCCTCTTTTCGAGGGCCCATTTGGTAGTAAGCATGTGCGGAGGCCAAAAGACATGTGCTGGTGATAAAAAAAAGGGCATTGAGTCCATGATGGCATTAATGATGGGCAGGAACCTGAGCCCAAGCCATGCGTATCCTCGAAGACTGGCCAGCAATCTGAGCCATGCCATGCCACAGAAAAGGGCCAGCAAGGCCTTGTTCCAACCTTCAG
This sequence comes from Durusdinium trenchii, assembly GCA_963970005.1. Classification (NCBI taxonomy): domain Eukaryota; class Dinophyceae; order Suessiales; family Symbiodiniaceae; genus Durusdinium; species Durusdinium trenchii. The sequence continues at coordinate 469,854 of CAXAMN010006669.1, forward strand.
GGGGCAACCACAATTCCAGCTGCTTTCCAATTACAGCCGCACCAATTCCAGAGTACATAATATCAACGAGGTTGAAAATATCCCAATCCCACAGTTCTATCACCATGCATTCAGAAGTCTCCTTGGCGTGCAGGATCGCCAGGATCCATGCAAGGGTGAGATCTGATGAGCTGGGATTGCTACCGTAGTTGTAGGACAACCAACAAAGTAAGACCACGTTCACAACGTTTACGAGATTGTCGATGACACTGCTCCTAATGTGTTGAACCCACGCAACCGAGATGATCGCGTTCACAACATCTAAGTCAAGCATCTCAAGATTGTCACTTGAAGCCAAAGCTGCAAGTATTTTTGGGTCACATGCGAGTGGAGCTCGTAATGGTAGGATGTAGTGCTTTACTTGGGCAATGGAAGGGTTTAACATATTCTGATTTTCCAGGTCATTGTAATAGTCCACCACTGATCCTGTCCACCACTGCTCAGATTTTTTCGTCACATCCAGGCCATCCAATGGGGCCAAAACACACCCAACTCTGTCGCGCAGCTTGCCCAAACCTTCGCCCTTCTCCACCCAGAGTGCCTTCACCCTCTTCGTGGCTTCCTGGTCTTCCCGACGCAGCAGCATGGAAAGAATCTGCACATCCACTTCCTGCAGCTGGGCCTTGCTCTTAAGCAGCAGCGTCACAACCTCCTCGTGGTTACATTTCTCATCATGCGGCTTTGCGGTACCCAACATTGCGGCACCCAGAACTGTCACTCTGTCAGGAAAGGTCTCGAACCCCTCCTGCTGAATGTTCGTCCTTGTGTAGTTAGCATCAGAGCCCTGTTTCAACAACTTGTCCACTTCTTGAAATTGTCCAGCATGGGCATCCTGCCACAACTGGTCATTCAGCTCAGGAGCTGGCTCGCCGTGTCGTGGATCTGGCTCAGGAGATGGCCCGTGACAGTCGCAGCTAAGTGGCGCCGGCCAGGGGTATCTGCGGCCACAGGTTGAGCAAACAAACGCAGAGGTGAGTGGCATTGGCGGTTGGGGAGGCGGCGAAGGAACTACGACTGGAGGTTGCGAGATGTGCACTTCAACTGCATCCGGGTCTGCCAGCAAGACCTGAGACACTCCAGGCATCAAGAAAACAGGAGGACCAAACATTGCAGGCATCACACTCTGTCCTTCGACTTCGATACACGCTTCACGTGGCTGATGCTGATGCATGAGGATGGGCTGGACTCTAGCATGTCTTCCAGGCACAGCCACTTGCATTGGTGGCCCAGTCTGAGGAAACATAGTGAAACATTGATCTAGCAAATCATGAAAATAACAAAAAAGGCATTGAACCGATCTTGAACCAAAACATCTACATTGATCGAATTTCAAACGCTTCCATCGGATGTGGCGACAATCAGTGACTGCTCCATGGCTCTCTCAAGCAACTTCCGGGGGTCCAACTGCCGAGGCGTCTGAGTGAGCTCATCGCCTCGTTTGCGGACTGGCCGTTCTGATGGCTTCGCCACAGCGCCACTCGGGGGGCGGAGACTCCGTTTTGGGTGAATGTATCATGTGCTCATGTTGTTTGTTGTTTGATTTTTTCACCGGGGGGAAAGTAAAGATGTGCAAACCAGCAAAAGGAAGCCTTCCACCCTGACTGAGGGAGGCTCATTTGGCAGGTCGTGACGCGGATCCGGCGACCGGTACCATCGTCGATGTTCGCAGGTTGCGCTTTTGTTCGATGACCGTGATGCTGGGCACCTGCTCGTCATGGCTGTTTCAACAATACAAAACGCAGCACCGAAACCGAAACCGATGCAGACCGAAACCGAACCGATCGCAAACGCCGAGCCAACACAACGAATACAACGCCGCATCGAACCGATACCGAGCCGAGAAAAACACGCAAACCGACCGCCGACACCGAACCGATTGCGGCTGCCTCACCAAGACCATTTTGCAACAACCTTGACTGGAAAGGGCAGGTATTTTTGATAATGCACCAACTTTGTGCAGGCAAACTTTTCTGATTTCTTTTCCACACACACCCTCCATTCAGCCTTCATTATAGTATACTCCATTTAGACCGTGGATGTTCTTGAGCCTTTTTTCACCCCTGAGCAAATTTGTTTTTCCTGATTGGCTAAATCCTTGGTCGCACCTTATTTTTATCGATTTTGGTAGGTTCTGGCCACGCCTGAGCAGACATCGAGCTGGAAGTTTGTTTCTTGTCAATCTACGGGACGGAGAGGGTTCTCTAATAGATTTTCACTGTTCGCACCCGGCCCAAAGGAGCAGGTCTTGACTCCTCTACAGAGAGAGAGAGAGGGAGCGAAAGAGGGAGAGTCACGAGCGCAGGGCATGAGCAAGTTTATACTGCGTTTAGAGTGCGTTTATACTCTTTGGCCCTGCCCTCTTCACACTTGAACAATTCACTTTTTCATGCTTTGGGGTGAGAAGGGCTTACTCCTTTACAAAGAAAGAGAGGGAAAGAGAGAGGGAGCGAAAGAGGCATGGGCAAGTTTATACTGCGATTCGAGTGTGTTTATACTCATTTGGCCCTGCTTTCTTCACACTTGAACAAGTCACTTTTTCATGGTTTGGGGTGAGCAGGGCTTACTCCTTTACAAAAAAGGAGAGGGAAAGAGAGAGGGAGCGAAAGAGGGAGAGTCACGAGAGCAGGGCATGGGCAAGTTTATACTGCGTTTAGAGCGCGTTTGGCCCTGCCCTCTTCACACTTGAGTAATTCACTTCCTTCATGGTTTGGGGTGAGAGGGGCTTAC
>CAXAMN010006669.1:473397-497067 GCA_963970005.1 Durusdinium trenchii
CCCAGTGTAAACACTAGGTAGCCAACTTTGGACCACAAGTGCTGTACCGCAAGAAGGGCAGCCAGTACTGTACCATTACCGTACCGACAGAATCGCACACAGCCGTTAACATAGAACACGGGGTGACACTTCTGGGGAGTACTCTACCTCGTTGTAGCTTATCTTGAAGGATAGAAGCCATTTGTGGTGGACCCCTTTCAGAGGCCAAAAAAGTAATTTCTGGTGGCAGTTTAGTAAAAGATTTGATACAAAATGTTCAAGTGTTGGCTTGGCTGTTTTGGTTCACCCAATGTGAATACTAGGTAGCCAACGTTGGACGACGAGTGCTGCACTGTAAGAAGTGCAGCCAATACTGTATCACTACCGTACCGACAGAATCACACACAGCCGTTAACATAGAACACGGGGTGACATTTGTGGGAAGTACTCTACCTCATTGTAGCTTATCTTGAAGGATGGAAGCCATGTGTGGGGACATCCCTTTCCGAGGCCAAAAAAGCATTTCTGGTGGCAGTTTAGTAAATGATTTTTTTGTTCACCCAGTGTAAATACTAGCGTAGCCAACTTTGGACCACAAGTGCTTGGAGGTGGAAATCGCGGGTTTTGAGGTGGAGGACCAGGAGTTTGGAGCGAGGGAGCTTGGAGCGTGCAATACGCATCACAACACATCACAAACTATCAGGAGGCGTGGGGTCTGTGTGAGGGTTTATGAAAATTTAGGATGGCCGCCCTCCCGGGCTCTGAATCTACCTTAACATGGAACCTGCCAAACACACATTCCACTAACATGGAATCTGGTTTAAAGGCACTAAGTGACACGTGTGACATGTGATTTGCGGGCTATGTTAGCCCTTTGGGGGCGCCTTTTTTCTGCTTACATGGAACCTGCGCCTTTACAACATGTATGGTTAACATGAACACCTGGATTTTTTTAATTGTTTTTTGGGCTAAGTAATTCTGCTGAAGAGTACTCCTTTACAAAGAGAAGAGGAAAGAGAGAGGGAGCGAAAGAGGGAGAGTCACAAACGCAGGGCATGGGCAAGTTTATACTGCGTTTAGAGTGCGTATATATATATATATTCTTTGGCCCTGCCTTCTTCACACTTGAACAAGTCACGTTTTCATGGTTTGGGGTGAGAAGGGTGCGTGTATATTCCTTGGCCCTGCCCTTTTCACACTTCAATAATTATGGTTTGAGGTGAGAAGGGGTTGGTCCAGTCTGAATTATACCTGAATGGGTTCTGCCCTTAGCCTTCTTTAGTGGGCAGACGCCTAAACATGGTATAAACCCGGCCTTTGCCAACATTCTCCTTGGCATCCGCAGTCTTGGGTTGCGATTCAATTCGCAACCTGATTTGCGACTCAAATCACAACCTGGGTTGCGACTCAAATCGCAACCTGTGTGAAAAATTGCCTGAACATGGTTTCCGCCCTTAGCCTCCTTTAATGAGCTTGGACGCCTAAACATGGTATAAGCCCGGCCTTTGCCAACATTCTCCCTTGGCATCCGCAGTCTTGGGTTGCGTGAAAAATCACCTGGACATGGTTTCCGCCCTTAGCCTTCTTTAGTGGGTTTAGACCATTTTGCTGGGGAAAGCGCGAAAGCTCTGGTAGTGAGCCGTGAGTTCCTTGAAGGAGAAGTCTATGTGAGGAAGGTATAAGCATGGCCTAAGCGTAGTATAATTCACCCGCGCTACCTGGAAGCTGTTATGTCCTATTTTCCTAGGTCAACCCTGCAATGGTCTTGGTGAGGTGGCCGCCGCTGCTGCTGGCGCTGCTGGTGCTGCAAACCGAACCGAACCGAAAAAAAGGGAAAACACTACGTTCAATAATGTAAATGTATTGAACCGAACGTCGAACCGATAGCATGGAATGGAAACCGCGCCGATGAAAAATTGAACCGAAGCATCCAACCGATAAAAATTGACGCAACGCCAAACCGAACCGAAACCGGATCGTTTCGACCATGCTCGTTCTCCAAGAGCCCGACCTCGCTCGGAAGCAAATCCCAAGCAGGTCGGTTGAAAAATTGTTCCAAAACAGTTTCAATGGAAGGGGCATGAACTTGAACTCCAGTTCTACAATGATCTCTACTGTCGGGTCGCCAACTCGGTCACAGGTCGCAGTCTTCAAAGGCGACGATGTCAGACATGACTGAAGATGCTAAAGGGCGCCACGGACTTCAGCTGTTCAGAATGCAACTACTAACTACCAAATGAAAAACCATAAAGTGTCACACACACATTTTATATACCGGCCCGTTAAGCAAACTCATACTGTGAATTCGACGCCGTCGAACGAGCTTGCCAGGTCACCTTGAGCACATACCGCTGCTCCTTGGGCCAAACCGCCCCTTGTCCTGTTGTTTGATGTCCATCCAAGATGGGTCATCATTGCACTGTGCACATCAAGCTATGGCCACGATGGTGTGAAAAGGACGCGCCGCAGCTCTTTCAGAGAGATCCATTTGAGCAAGTTGCGGGATTTGCTTGAGGGTTGCCACTACCAACCTCAAATTGGTAGCGGAGCCCCTGACGGGGCCCACTGCTGATTTGCTGCTTCGAGATTGACGAGCGCTATGGCAAGTTCGCAAGGCGTGGACGCCTCCAAGGACTCATGGGTCCCGGTCTTCAGCAACCGACCCACCGACTACAAGGAGTGGAGAGCCAGAATCCACTTGTACCAGAAAAAGATGATCCTGCAGAAGAAACCGCAAGAAGGTGTGATCAACCTGCTCACCACCTTGAGCGGGACAGCATGGAAACAGGTGGAACCCATCGCCGAGAAGGCGAGTGAGGACAAAGACGGCTTCAACATGATCATGGAAGTCATGGACAAGACCTTCCGCTACGACAGCCGCGTCGAACAACCACGCAGCTTCGAGAGGTTCTTCTACAGCATGAGCCGCCGGAGCGACCAAACTCTCATGTCGTACTGCGCGGAACACAGAGAGGCCCTTCGTGAAGTGGAAAACACAACATCAAGTTGCCATCCGAGGTCACCGGATGGTTGATGCTTCGCCGCAGTGGCTTGACCCAAGAACAGAAACAACTTGTGCAAAGCCAGTGTGGAGCGACCCTCGAGGAGAGCAAGGTTGAGGAGGCCATGTACTACCTCTTCGGCCAGGACTACAGAGGACGTGTCGGACCACAGCTTCGATACAACAACCACCAGCACTGGGCAAGAACAACAACTGGCAAAAGACCTCTCAGGCCTACACCACCTACGATGAGGACAACCATGATGACGAGGCCTATGAGGCTGAAGAAGATCCCTTCGGCTTTGAACAGAGCCCGGACGATGAGAATGTCTACTATGAGGGTGAAGACACCTACGACCCTGAAGATGATGAGCTGCTACCCTGACTATGATGACCCTGAATGGGAAGAATGCTATGCGACCTACCTGGACGCACGAAGACGGTTCGCTGAGCTTCGAAACAACAGAGGCTTCTACCCGGTCGTCGCTTTGGCTGACCAAGGCACCTCATCGACCCCATCGTCTTCGCAACAACCTGTACCACCTCGTGGAAAAGGGAAAGGTCACAAGGGTGGAAAAGGCAAAGCTCATTGCACCTCCACACATCAGGAGGGAGATGCCAAAAGCCGCGGAAAAGCAGCATTGTCGAGCTCTTCGGCTACCAAGACATGCCTACGTTGTGGCCAGCCAGGCCATTTTGCAGCTCAATGCACTCAGAAGCGCAGCCCCACATCCAGTCCTACCTCATCAGCTGCCAAGAAGAGCAAGCCTGAACAAGGACTCATGGTCAACTTCGAAATGAAGGACTTCCAAGCACTCCCCAAGGGAATTTTTGGAACTATGGATGGTCGAGCCAGCTGCATGGTTTTGGGCCACGACACTTTGATGAACTACATCGAGCACTTCCACAAGGAGATCGACGTCTCTTGCTTCAAGTTCCGACCTGCCACCAAGGCAATGCAATTCGGAGGTGATCGCACCGTGGAAGCACAATGGACTGTGCACATGCCCGTGTGCGTGCAAGGCCGCCTTGGCCGTGCAGAAGCTTTTGTGGTGTCCGGCTCAACGCCGCTGCTCATTGGCCGACCGATCTTGAAGGCCATGAAGATTCAGTTGAACTTCATTGAGGACACCATGAGCGTTGACGGCTCCCCATGGAAGAAGATTGTGATGGGCCCTCGTGGAGAACATCTCCTCCAGCTTGATGAAGAATTGGAGTCAATCCCCGAGAACGGCTCCTACGAGTTTGACTTCATGATGGAAGAGACCTTCCATGTGATGACACAACAGGCCAGCACGACAGCAACAGAGACCTACACACTCGAGCACTACTTGGAGCTCACTGGTCTCCCTCCCCCAAACTTGGAGGAGGAACAAGCCATGAACACACAGGAGAACCAGCAGAACGACACAGACAGCAACGAGACCTCTGACCCAGAGGATGATGATGATGACACCAACACTTGCTACCGACGCACCCTGGCCGACAAGCTGGTCAGGAGCTTCAGAGTTCACCAACAACACATGGCATTACGCCACAAGATGACCATTGAACAAGCTTTGGCATCACACGCCAAACACGAAATGCAATTCTGGGAGATCTATGCTGGAGACGCCATTTTGGCGACCAAGATGCGAGAACTCGGCTTCAAGGTCAGAACCTTCGACCTTCTCAGCGGCTGGGACTTCACCAAGCCAGCGCACCAGCGCGAGTTCATCCAGCTGTACTACCACTGCAGCCCAGAAATCACATGGCTAGCACCACCCTGCACCAAGTGGTCACCACTCCAACGATTGAACGCCAGAACGCCTGCAGCGCAACAGCGCCTCGAAGCACAACAGCAGCATGAAGAAGGAACCCACCTGAGGTTCAGCAAGACAATACACAACAAGCAATACAAGCAAGATCAAATTTCAATCTTCGAACACCCCAAGTACGCTACCTCTTGGGAAACACCAACACTACAACAGCTAGAAGGCTACGACGCTCACGTCGACCAGTGCCAATACGGAGCAACACTGCCAGACAACAACGGTGACGAGCAGTTCATCCGAAAGCCAACAACACTCAGAGTCACTCATGAACAGCTAGCAACACAACTGCATCGAGTCTGCACTGACGAGCGCTACCACCTTCCCATCGAATGAAGCTCACCTATGATTGGAAACCGTGCAGCAGCAGCCGGCAGCTACAACGTCAACATGTGCCGAGAATGGGCCAGCATTTTGTACGACTTCATGCATCACAACTACTGGCCATACGATGCAGATGAACAGGCATATCCAGCAGAAGCAGAGCAACAGCTGCAGCCACAAACAACAGCCGCCGCTGCAGAGCTGCAGAGCAACAGCCACAGCATGCAACAGCAGAGGACGAGTATGACATCGAGGAACTGGGCAACAACAGTGGCATCCTGACACGACTACAAGAAACACAGCTCGCAGCAGCCAAGCGAACTGTCCAGAGACTCCACAGGAACCTCGGCCATCCATAAATCTTGAACTGTGCATTCTCAAACAGAAGCAAGCAAGTGCATCAATACTTCATGCAGCACAAGAACACACTTGTCAGCTCTGTGATGCACACAGGTCACCTCCACAAACATCCAAAAGCACCTTGAGAACCGGTGGCAGCTTCAACAGCCGCATCCAGGCAGACACAGTCTGGATCAACCCGTCAGGCCACTTTCACCGCAAGCAGAAGCCACAGGCAATTCCAGTCCTCAGCATCGTGGACACAACCACCAAGTTCATGTCGGCAGGAGTCCTCCAAGGAGAACAATCCGATGAGTTCGTACGAGCCATCGAACGAGGCTGGACTCGACACTTCGGACCACCAACCATCCTACAGGTAGATGACCACCGGGGATGGGCATCCGAACAGCTCAGGACTTGGGCAAGCGATCATGGCACCGAGCTGGAAATCTCACCCGGCCAGGCACACACCCGGCTGAGCATTGTGGAACGACGGCACCAGGTACTCCGAAGGGGTATCGAAATGTTCCTTGCACACCGCCGCCAACAGCCAGATCATGACCCGAACATGCCACACAGAGAGCGCATCATCCAAGCCCTGAACTACGTGGTACCGCAGATCAACAATACTCCAAATGTGCAAGGCTTCAGCGCCACCCAATGGGCTATGGGCACACAGCCCAGGATTCCAGGAGTGTTGATGGACCATGATCTCACTCCAACCCAACTCACCTGAAGTGAGGCTATGCAAACAAAGCTGACCATGCAGAAGCAAGCAGCAATAGCAGTCATTGAGGCAGACAACGATGCCCGACTCAGGAGAGCCCTCCTACGACAACACCAGGCCATCCAATATGTGTACCACACTGGCCAACGTGTGTTCTACTGGCGAGATGCACCAGGAGGAGCTGGACCAAAACTACGCTGGAAGGGACCAGCAACATGGTGATGACAGAAGAAGGACGAACAGGTCCTGCAACAAACACATACTGGGTCACACACGGCACAACACTGCTTCGAGTCAGTGGCGAGCACCTACGCCCTGATCTCAACCACCAAGATGACACCGACCCCATCATCCGAGCAAAGAATGCTCTCGACCAGATCCGAGGCAGAAGCACCACTCTGCACACAGATCTGCAAAAGACAAACAAGCGCAAGCGATCTGAAGTGGTCACAGAAGATGAAGATGACACAGAAATGACACCGGCACCACCAAAGACCACCACAGCAACTGCACCTGAACAACCACAAGACCATTGGGACGTGGAAGGAGATGGCATCACATGGCACCGTCGTCCCAAGACAAGCACTATATGTACCATCACGTGACAGTCAAGCACCACATGAGCACTTCCAAGATCTGAGAAGGACAACCATCCTCAGACCAGGCCAACCACAAAGGAATCGCACCGTGCTCCAAGATGATTGGCGACTCCCTGACGCCTCCACTCATGGACCGGAACAACCACATTCATCCTGCGCACCGATCGCCGAGCACCACCAGGCGATGATGATGTACAAATGGAACAACAACCAACGGCGCCACTACCGCCGACAGCAGGAACAGAAGGACATGGCAACAGCCCTGAGCCTACCCCTGGAAGCACAACCACTGGCATCATGTCACCGGCTATGCCACCAGGTGATCCACCAGCAGCTGCACCAACTGAATACACAGGACCACCACCAAGCAGTACAGGAGAACCAGAGCGACCACCTAGTATCCTGGGAGATGCAACATACGACGAACAAGTGACAATCCCAGAACACCAGCAAGCATGTACAACACACCAGAACGACAGGAATCCTTCCAAGAACGAAGGAGCCGCTATGACAAGCAAGAAACCCTGTCATTCTACACACCCACCGACAACAGGGTGAGATATGGCCCCAACAAAGAGCCATTCGAGACTTTGAGAACATCACCATACAGCAAGCCCAAGGCACCAGACCCAGAAGAAGCCCTCACCATGAGCACCTATGACGCAGACCTGACCAAGGCTGACAACATGACTTTGCCTCCAGGCTGGAAACTGGAAAACGGGTACTTGACCCTGGATGAGTGCCGAGACGAATGGACACTCTATGGAGACAAACTGGTCAGACGACACTACATCCCAAGGAACAAGCTGTTTGACCCAACCAGCAAAGGAGCGAACTGTCCACTGCCGACCCACTACCTCAGCAAGGACAGACAAACATTGGGCACAGGAAACATCAACAAGTACGACCGTTGGAAACAAAAGAAAGATGAAGACACAACATACAGCTGGACCGGACGCACTGTCTTCAAGGTCCTGCCAGCATTCCGCCTCTTGGCCAAGGAAGCATTCTACAATGCAAGCCAAGGTCATCAGACCTACATCGAGCCACCAACAGAACAGGCAGAACACAGCTACACAGCAGCTGCCACAGGCAAAACAAGAAAGGACCAACTCAATGAACGCCAGATGAATGTAGCCGACAGGCTCGCGTTCATGGAGGCCAAGAAGAAGGAGCTCGAAAGCTTCTTCCAAAATGATGTTTGGATGACGGATCCACCCCACAAGACCGCATTCTGAAGGCACACTTCATCTTGAAGTGGACGAAATGGCCAAATGGAGAGCCACGTGCAAAGGCACGATTGATCACACAAGGGTTTAAAGACCCAGATGCCCTCAGCGGACAGCTAAGCACTGACTCACCAACATTGAGCCGCATCGGAAGAAACTACATCCTGTCCATTTGTGCAAACACAGGATGGTCAAACTTCAGCGCTGATGTTAGCACAGCCTTCCTACAAGGAAAAGAACATCCCAGCCACCGCACTTTGTGGATCAAACTTCCACCAGACGCACGACGCCTGCTGGGAATCAATGACAAAGATGGCGACAAGGCCTTGATGAGACTGAAGAAGCCTATGTACGGTCTATGTGACGCCCCAAGAGCTTGGTACAGTGAAGCAAGAGAAAGAATCACCAAGCTTGGCGCCATTGTCCACCCATTGGACCCATGCCTCTTCATGGCATACGACTACGATGCACCCGAAGACACCTGGACCACACAAGCCGACGACAACGGCAACAACGTGAAGCACCCACCACTGACTGATTGGCCTATTCGGCCTACATGTGGATGACATCCTAGGATGTGGCAATATGCACAACAAGAACTTCCAAGCATTCCTCAAGTCCCTGAAGCAGACCTTCAACTTCAGGACATGGGAACAAGACACCGACATGGACTACTGTGGAGCCACAATCCACAGGATCAATGAACACCACCATGAGCTTCACCACAGCAAGTACTTCTCCAAGCTGAAACCCATCAGCTTTGAAGATGGCCCGGACACCCAACCAGTCACCGACAAACAGAAGACCATGCTCAGAGGCACCATAGGAGCCTTACAATGGCCAGCCACACAAAGTAGCCCACACTTGCAGGCAATGGTCAGCCAACTGGCAGGCCAAGTGAGCAAGGCCACCCTGGCCACACTACGAGAAGCAAACAAATGCCTCAGGTACGCCAAGAGCTACTCCGACGTGGGACTCAAGTACCAAAAGCTTGGACCAACCTCAGAGCTGACCCAAATTGGGTACAGCGATGCCGCCTTCGCTTCCAGAAGCGACCTGACCTCTCAAGGAGGACAATTGATCCTCATGGTTCACAAAGATGTGACCAATGGAGCTGAAGGCAGCTACCACTTGATCGACTGGCGGTCATGGAAACTGCCACGGGTAGCAAGGTCAAGCCTCGCAGCGGAAAGCCAAGCTGCATCGGAGACAGCCGACTCACTCCTCTATGCAGCAGCCTTTTGGAAGCTAATCTGGTCACCATACCTAGCACTACAAGACAGCAACATGGCAAAGCTCCAGCACCCACCAAAGATGGTGATCGATGCAAAAGCTCTTTATGACCTGCTGGTCGAGCAAGACCTATACAGACAGGATCACAAACCGACAAACAGACAAGCATCGAGGCCTTAGTGACCAAGGACAAACTGTCCTGCACAGGAGCATCGATAGCCTGGGTAACGAGCGAACTTAAATTCGCCGACGGCATGACAAAACACAGCGCTGCAGCACTCTTAGCACAACGACTACGCAGCCACATAACATGCCTACGACCAGACCCGAACTTCACTGCAGCAAAGAAGAAAACAGTTGAACAGCGCAAGAGCAGCCAAATGCGCTATGCAGTGACAAAGCCAACGGCACAGCTAGCACTACTAGCCTCTCTAGCAACCACGACAACTGCGCACTCCACAAACCCTACAGAACCACCGGACAGACAACATGGACTACCAGAACTTCACCTTCCTCGCTGTCTTCACCGTCATGGTAGCCCTGCTGGCTACCTCACCAACCGGCAGGTGAAAACACGTCACCTCAAGGACGTGACGAGTCAAACCAGCTACAGCGACCTGACCACCCTGGTCTGCCACAGAAAGAAGGAACAACAGCTGGAAAAGACGGTGGAGAGCCTTCAAGCCAAGCTCCAACAAGCAGAGCAAGTCATGAGCACCCTACAGGCCCGACACAAAGAAGAAATGAAAGCCCATCGTGAACTCCACGATCGGCACTTCGAAAAGATGAGGGTCATGTACGAGCAGGAGGTCAAGATCCGAGCTCGCAATAGAGTGAGAGCCGCGATCCTGGCGGACGTGCACCACACGAACCATGGTGCATGCTGGCACGCTTCCTTCCAATGTGCCAGCCAGAGGACTGCCAACGTGACCTACACCCTGAGGCCATGTAAAGAGTGCGCCCACACCCTGGGCGAAAATTGGCTTGGAGTGGAGACGGCAGCGCTAGAAGCCGCGGAAGCCGCTTTGAATGCAGCAGAGACTGCATATGCTGCCCACAACGCAGCGGAGAGTTCTCAAGGTGGACTTTCCACCGGTGTGAATTCGACGCCGTCGAACGAGCTTGCCAGGTCACCTTGAGCACATACCGCTGCTCCTTGGGCCAAACCGCCCCTTGTCCTGTTGTTTGATGTCCATCCAAGATGGGTTGCACTGTGCACATCGAGCTATGGCCACGATGGTGTGAAAAGGACGCACCGCAGCTCTTTCAGAGAGATCCATTTGAGCAAGTTCACTTCGTGCGGGATTTGCTTGAGGGTTGCCACTACCAACCTCAAACATACATTTTATATTATATATATTATATATCATATTCATTGATCTTCTATAGAAAACTAGGCCCACATGGCAACCAAATCATCCACACGGCATTGAGTCAGTGTACACGTGCACGTGGCCCGTGCACTCCAATCATCAGCCGTCTGCAGCTGCCTGGGGGCGTGATGTGGTCGCAAAACGCATTAAGCGGTGTTCAGGTCTACGGCTACAATTAAGGAAAAATCCCAGGCGATTGTATACCAAGTGCGTGTCAGACTTCATGCCTCACTGGACTTTTAGAGTCTAACAACTACTAGGCATCATTTTCTGCATCATCGAAGCACAATAGGTTCACTTCCAAATAGAAGATCAATCAGACCAAAGCATGATCACAAACATGACCAGCGGACGCCCCAATGCTGACGAGCCTTGAGCTCGAATCTGCTGCCCGGCGGCCCGAAGCTGCCTGGGACGTGGATCAGGGGTCCTTCACTCTCTGGAGATTAAGACGGTCAAAGCCCCAACTCATGTGATTATAATTGGTGTCAACGGCACAAATAACATGCAGCAAAAGAGTCCTTTTCACAATGCACCTAGCCTCTCCTTTTAAATCATTCATTCTCCACACTCACCTGCATCTGCCTGCCGAAGGATTGGTGCCTGTGTAAAACCCCCTTGGACGTGGTGCAACCTCACTTTAATTGCAAAGATAAAACACATACCTAACATATTAGGCCTCTGCCATGCAGGAAGGAAGCTGCAGCTGACTTCTCGCCCTGTCCGCTGATCTTTTTGAAGACTCCATGCTCCTTGGATCGTCCGAGACGTCATCATTCATCCAAGGTATGGAGGAGGCTGGCTTTGGCCTCTCCTCGCCGCTGGCTCCTCAGTCTCTTTTTCGTGCGTGTGAGCTTCTTCTTCTTCGTCTTCTTCTTCTTCGTCTTCTTCTTCGTCGTCTTCTTCGTCTTCTTCTTTTTTCTCATCATGCTCTCCTTTGTGAGCTTCCGTCTGACGAAGCTCTGCTTCGTGCGCCAGACCTCTCTCATCAAGCTTTTCCTTGTGATCTTTGTCTTTCTGAAGAAGCTCCCATGCCATGCATGGAGGAGGCTGGCTGTTGGTGCGTCGATCGCTCCGCAGTCGAGCGGAGCGTCGTTCTCCCTGGCTTTGAACCCGTCGATCGCTCCGCAGTCGAGCAGAGATTCGTTCAGCCTCTGGCAGCTGGTGAGCATATCTTTGAACCCCTCTCCACAACCGCTCTTTTAACTTTTCAATCTCTTCTTTGTGAGCGTCAATCAACAATTCTTTCTTTTGAAGCTCTTCCTTGACTTCTTCCTTGGCTTCTTCCTTGGCTTTGGCCTTCCACTGCTGACAATCACGCTCCATCGCCTTTTCCATGCTTGCATGGGTTTGTCTTTCCAAGTGCTGCCAGAAATGTGCACCCTGGCTGCGGTGCTCCTCGTTTTCATTGACAAAAACGTGGATGACACATTGCTTAGCTCGATATGCGGTGACTTGTTCTGGCGGATCTGTTTCATCGGAATCCGTCTTCCAACCGCAAATGCCCAAAAATAGGACTCGCATCTCATGTTGAATGCCAGATAGTCGAAAAAAGAAACCGCAAGTCAAACAAAGGATCATCATGACCAATGAGACCGAAAGCAACCAAGGAGACAAATAGAAAAGGAGCACTGTGATCCGGTGATTTGTGCATTGATGCCAAATCCACGTATGACCATAATTGCCGAAAACAACACGCAGCGGAGACAGGCTCCAAAAGAGGGCCATTGCAGGCACGTCGGATGTCCAGGTTGGTCCTGAAGTTGAGATGGTGTCCTTCAGCTTGTACTTGCAACGCAGCTGGCAGCAGCGACCTAAGATACAATGTAGTAAGCGTGTCAATGGACGTTTCTGCCATTCTAGCACCATCTTGGCCCTTGACTTGGTCAACAACAGCCGATCCCTATTCTGGAATAGTTGCAAGTTTTGCGTTAGCACAGCAATAAAGATGTTCATAAGCACAAATGAAATGCCAATGCTTGTCACGAAGAAAATCACCATGATGAAGAGGTGGTCATCACCTGGCTCAGGATCTTTTGGTACCCATGATACTTCATCTGTTTCTGTGTCATTTCCTTCAACGTACTTTGTGTCCTTTCCTTCAAATTCGAAGAGGTCGAAATCACCCAGGATTCCAAGTCGAAATGGGATGACAAACGCAGAGAAAAGCGGCAACGGATCCTCTTTTCGAGGACCCATTTGGTAGTAAGCATGTGCGGAGGCCAAAAGACATGTGCCGGTGATGAAGAAAAAGGATGCTGAATCCAAGATGGCACCAATGATGGGCAGGAACCTGAGCCCAAGCCATGTGTATCCTCGAAGGCTGGCGAGTAATCTGAGCCACGCCATGCCACAGAAAAGGGCCAGGAGGGCCTTGTTCGAAGCTTCATCAATGTGCCACCATGCCAGCTGCTGTCCAAGTACGATCGTTCCAATTACCGTGTAGACATTGTCAACACAGTTGTAAATATCAATCTGTTCTATCAGGAAAGTACCTTTTGTAGATCTTTCGACCATAATGTGCCACACAGAAGCCAAACATTCACAAGTCTCCTTCAAGTGCAGGATCGCCAGGATCCATGCAAGGGTGAGATCTGATGAGCTGGGATTGCTACTGTAGTTGTAGGACAACCAACACAGTAAGACCACATTCACAACGTTTACGAGATTGTCGATGACACTGCTCCTAATGTGTTGAACCCACGCAACCGAGATGATCGCATTCACAACATCTAAGTCAAGCATCTCGAGATTGTCAGTTGAAACCAAAGCCGCAAGTATTTTTGGGTCATATGCAAGTCGAGGTGGTAGTGGTAGAATGCAGTGCTTCACTTGGGCAAAGGTAGGATAAAACATACTCTGATGTTCCAGGTCATTGTAATATTGCATCGCTGGTCCTGTCCACCACTGCTCAGATTTTGGCGTCACATCCAGGCCATCCAATGGGGCCAGAACACAACCAATTCTGTTGCGCAGCTTGCCCAAACCTTCGCCCCCCTCCGTCTCCACCAGGAGTGCCTTCACAATCTCCGTGGCTTCCTTGTCTGGCCTACACAGCAGCCGGGAAAGAATCTCCACATCAACTTGCTGCAGCTGTGCCTTGCTCTTAAGGAGTAACTTCACAACCCTCGCATGCTCCCCCAACATTGCGGCACCCAGAACTGTCACTTCGTGAGGAAAGGTCGTATCGCCGAACCGCTTGTACCAAGAATAGACAATTTCATCTTTCAACAAATTGTCCACCGTACTGGCAAATCCATCATAGGCAGCCCACCACAACTGCTTGAGTTTGTGACAGTCACGTTGGTTGTTAGTCCCCCTTGTGTCGTCAGCATCCTTTGCCGGTTGGTCCTTGATTTGCCGACACAGCAGCATGGACAGAATCTCCACATCAACTTGCTGCAGCTGGGCCTTGCTCTTAAGGAGCAACTTCACGACCCCCATATTCTCACCCAACATTGCGGCACCCAGAACTGTCACTTCGTGAGGCAAGGTCGCGTTGTCGAACACCCTTGCGTAGTTAACATCAAAGCCCGGTTGGCTCAACAACTGCTCCACTAGTTGCCTGTTTGCATCACGGGCAGCCTGCCACAACTGGTCATTCGACTCAGGAGCTGGCTCGACATCTCGTGGATCTGGCTCAGGAGATGGCCCGTGACAGTTGCAGCGTGGTGGCCCCGGCCAGGGGTATCTGCGGCCACAGTTTGAGCAAACAAACGCAGTGGTGTGCGACAGGGGTGGCATTGGTGGTTGGGGAGGCTGTGAAGGAGCTACGACTGGAGGTTGAGAGATGTGAATTTCAACTGCGTCTTGGTCTGCCTGAAAGACCTGAGGCACTCCGGGCATCAAGAAACCAGGAGGACCAGACATTGCAGGCATCACACTCTGTCCTTCGACTTCAATACGCACTTCAGGTGGCTGATGCTGATGCATGAGGATGGGCTGGACTATAGCACGTCTTTGAGGCACAGCCACTTGCATTGGTGGCCCAGCCTGAGGAAGCATAGTGAAACATTGATCTAGCAATTCATGAAAATAACAGAAAAGGCATTCAACCGATCTTGAACCAAAACATCTACATTGATCGAATTCCAAACGCCTCCATCGGATGTGGCAACAATCAGTGACTGCTCCATGGCTCTCTCAAGCAACTTCCGGGGGTCCAACTGCCGAGGCGTCTGAGTGAACTCATCGCCTCGTTTGCGAACTGGCCGTTCTGATGGCTTCGCCACAGCGCCACTCGGGGGGCGGAGACTCCGTTTTGGGTGAATGTATCATGCGTTCCATGTTTGTTCGTTTGGTTTGTTATGTTTGTTTGTAGGCAATTCGGCTCGAACCTTCGTGGGGTTTGCCTGTCACTCCCTCTGCCACAGTGCAAAGGGAGTGCGGATCGGTGCCATGGCATGCACTCGAGTGCACTCATTTGGTATGTTTACACTAGGACACTTTCCTTCGGATTATCGGATCTGGAAACAGTATGGTTTCCAATATGGTCGATTCATTGATCGCTGGTATGTCAACGAAGACTACATGTTAGTGATCTTTCGAAGTGAATGGGATGATACGGTGAGCCTGGTGAAAATCCCGAAAGCACTCTGGCCATGGATGGTGTGGGACACACCCGTGGGCATCGCAAGGTGCAGTAAGGGTGGATGCGATACATTGTCTATGGTGCTCCATGACACTGTCTATCCGGCACCAGTTGATGACAAGACATGGTGTCCCTGGCGAAAGCCAAATGACGAACCCATGTGCGCACTGAAAGCAAAGGACGAGATGGGTGAAGAGACTCATACGGACTTTCACAGTAGAGTGACCGTTAGTGTAAGGGTGGGTGCTCTGTTGGGATACTTCGTCCAGGTCCTGGGTGCTCTCCATGGATGATTTTCATGATGGTGTGGCCAGTTGTTCAGACACGACATACGCCTGATGATCTGCACACTTTACACCTTCATGATGGTAAGCCAGCTGTCGCAAGTGAGACATCGATTTCGCCAGCTAGTGTGATAACCCTGCTTCTCTGGGTTGCTGTAATCTTGGGTGGCAGGACCTGTGTGACGCGTGGTCGAACACTTTCACAAGGTGCTCATGGGCATCTCAGGTCGCTGACTTGTGGAAAGCATCGTTGTCATGGCATGAAAAGCTTTCGAAAAGGAGATGCAAACAGGACTTTCCAGCCATCATTAAACGGCCATGACCCTAGTTTGCAAGATTCGTGCAGTTCGTTAGGTTGGTCAGAGGAACACATGAAATCAAGAGATATACATGAGCACACAAGACGCCGCAGAAGACCTCATGTTTGTGTGGAGGATAGGTGTGATGTGAGCGGCCAAACCTACATGCCCTTACATGCGGAAGAGGCTCCGTGGGCATTGTTCATGACCGGAGTGGCACGGTCTTATGAGAGCGAGGGCTGTAACAACCCGACTCTCTTCCGCAGCTGTTTGGGGCGATCGGATGGGGATTGCACTCTCTGCAATCAACCTGTTGCGCGCAGCCATGGCGTGGGACTGATGTCTCCATTGATGGAACCCTTGGAAGACAAATTCGAAGTCCTGCAAGATCCAAAGTCCGATATGAATGATGGCTGCCTGATGTTGTGTCAGGGTGATGCGAAGGTTTCCAGTCATGAGTTTTGTCGAGTCTTTGTGCTGAGTGGTAGGAGCTTAGGCTGTGAGAAATCACCACTGCAGTCATGGGTTCGATGTGTTTCACTAATTCAGAATGCTGCAAGAGTTGTGATCGAACTCAGTTTTGTCAATGCGAAGAAATCGGAACCAAGACGTTGTTTCCGAGGTATCTGTCAGCCCCCTGGTGAGAAATCATGGAATGTCATGATCAGGTGTCCTAGTCCGTCCAATGCCACATCTCCTTTTGCAACTGAAACAATGGTACACAAGGGGTGGACAGCGTCCTGTTTCATGTGATGCTCAAAAACAAGGGTCATCCAGTTCTTGCTACCTTCGCTAGGCAGAGTAATGCGGGTGAGCATGGTCCAGCCCAAAGCATTTGGCTATCCTGTGATGTAGATCCTCAGTTTCTGTCTGGTCCATTTGCCCGTGTCTGGTATGCACAAGTCTATCGGTTGAGTGAGCAAGGTGATTGTACTTGTCCCAAGAGCAGTCTTTCTGATGGAGGTCAGGTCTCCACTCCGGTCGTCCCTTCAGCCCATGTTCCGGCAAGAACATCGTCCAGTGCCGGTTCTACCCAGGTCCTTGGAAGATTCTCAGTGTGCATGGGTTAGGTGCGGAGGGGTAATCTCTTGGAGAACTACGCGGAAAGCAATGCTCAAACCTCGAGCGACGATCGGAGAAAGACTTGATTTTGTTAGGGATACGGAGGGGTGGATGGCAACAGATGAGATGTCGTTTTTGTTGACACGATTGTCTTCCGGCACTCAGAGACTCCACTTTACCTCAGCGGCAACCTACAATTCGGCACAGGATGAATTTGTGTTTGAGCATGGTCCGTATCATGTCCCCAATACGGGCACGACGATAGTGCCGATTTTGTTTGAATGTCACTGGCTGGCAATGGAAATCTGCCGTGACGTAAGCCCAAACAGGATTGTGTTGGTTGAAACTCCGCCAAGTCTGGAAGAACGCATGACTTTCTTTGCCTGTCACCTATTGCATATTCCGGCACATAGGCTCCAGATTGTGACACAAGAAGAACAATATGTGCCAGGTTTGTGCGGATGGACATTAGCATGGAGATGTTTGCAGAACGACTAGGGAGACGGCTTTTGTTCATTTAGAACGGGACTTCATGCAATTGTCGCCTGATCGTAGAAGGATTATAGACAGAGCCTTGGCCGTTTCGATCAAGCATTGGGATACTACTCAAGCACCTCAAGACTTGCAACAGGCTGCATATGTCATCAGACGTTCTTTCTTGACTAATTTTTTTTTACATCAGGCCTCAGTTCATATGGTCACGGATTCCAACGCAGTACTGGCTGCAGGACATCCGTTGTGCAAACGAAGCGCTCTATTCTTCAGGGAGGCTCATTCGGGGTCGACGCGTCTCCGGCGACCGGTGCACCGTCCACTTACGGCACCGTTCCTCGTTCTCCCAGAGCGGAACCTCGGAGGACGAAGCGCATCCCAAACGGTTCGATTCAATGGTTCCAAACAGTTCCAAACCGGTTTCAGCAGTTCGCAATGCGTCTCGGGGGTGGCTGCGTTTGCAATGAGAACAAATATGAAAACATAGAGAACGTCTTGGGTGCAGCGTTCTTCTCCTTTGGCTAATGATCCTGCAGCATGAGCCTCCACCGTTCCATACCGCCAAGGAGAAAAACGAACGGAACCCTTCCAGAACAAACATTGCACTCGCAGCCACTTAGCGATCATGGCCAAACTGCGCAAGTCTAGTCTGCCACTCCATTCCTTGGTACCGATCTACTTCCATGGAGCTACCGTGTTACCTGTTTACTTCATGTGTTGGATTCTTCCCACATCTAGCACCAACCATCCGCAGCCCTGGCTTGTTGCATGGAACATGGACTGTGTATTCGACGAACATGTATATAATTGGGCGGTGCCCATGACCTTCTCACCTTGCTCTAGCAGACTCTAGCAAATGTCTCGGTCATCACTCTTGTCTGTTCTACTCGTGATTGTTTTCCATCTCCTGCACCATCATCAAGCAAAGATTACAAAAAAACATGTAAACATATGTAAACTTATTGTAAACGGCTCTATTGGATGGTCTACGGGGTGGTTCAGGAGTCGTTTTGTTTCAGGAGTTCTTTTATGTTTACTATATATATATATATCACCTATACCTATGGAACTCGAAACCTACGAATTTGTCGTGTTTGATGGAAAACATAATGTTTTGGTTCCACTTGACCAAAAACATTGTGTTTCTGTCGAAAACATGTGTTTTCCAAAAGCATCCAAAAGCACTAAGTTTCGAACCCGTGTAAAAACCGTAGAAAACCCGTCGACAACCCGTAGGTTCCCATGACGTTTTAAGGGGTTCTTGGTTCTCTAGGTATATCTCGTATATTGGAACATACAAACTGGATGCTAGCCCAGGTGTTGGTTTATAAATAGTGGTTGTCTATACATGCCTTTTTGGTGCCCAAGGGGGCCCTTTCTCCATGTCCCCAAAAGGGCCCGGACACGATCCCTTCGCCCGTGAGCTCGTCGGAGTCGTCCTGATATATTGTCTTCACGACACTCCAACCCGCAGCGTTGGGGGGACGGGGCATCGTCTTCCAAAGAATACCATGTTGGAGCCTCTTTGACATTCTTCACATATATTTATGTAAGTCCGTGCAGGGACCTTTTTGAATGACGGGTTGGACCATATTAGTGACTGATGCAAAATGAAGGAGCGACCGAAGAAAGCAAATGAAAACTGCCAAACCTGAGCTGTCGGCTCTTGGTTCTTGACAAGGGTCTATAGTTCTACATTGGGTATATCCCAAAACATGGGCCGTGGCTTAAGGGGACCCCCTCTCAAGGCCCCCCTGGAATAATTCAAACATTATTCTGACCCCTAGTCACATCGATGCTGGAAATTAGTCTGGTATGTCATTCACATTCAGGAATAATTTCTAATGTTTCTTAAGCATCTGGATGCAAAACCACGTAGTGAATTAATTTTGCGTTGAATGTCCAAGTACCTAGTGAGAGCTTAGGGCCTGGGGATCGGTGAGAATGTAACAAAGCCAGGACTGTGGACAATTGCAATGGCAATGGCAAGTGGTGCAGGACCCAGCCAGTCGCACATATTTATTCCAGGGGGCCTCCACATCTGAAGGACCGATGGGCAAATTGAGCCCCTAAGCAGTCTGGGCTGCGGACAATTCCAGTGGCAATGGCAAGTGGACCCAGCCAGTGGCACGTAATTATTCCAGGGGGCCTCCACATGTGAAGGATGCGTGAGCAAATTGAGCCCCTAAGCACCCTGGGCTGCATACAGCCTGCCCTAAGCAGCTACAAAGCCAAGGACTGTGAGAAGGTTGCAGAGCCAGGACTGTGGACAATTCCAGATTGTACATGTATGTACTGTCAAAGCGCGAGAACCCTGGCGGACAGCTTTTCTTCTGCCCACCTCGGGAGGCTCAAGGCCTAAAAGGTTCACCGGGATTCGAGCACCTGTCGTGACCGTAGGTGTCCCGATCGTGTCCCGTCCGGCTACGATGTCATGCTCGGCTCAGAACAATCATGAAGCTGGTTTCAAACCTTCACATTCCTCAATGTTCTGTGATTGTTCTGCCCTTGGGACATCGTGGTGAGAACTACTGGCGCCCGAGAGGGATGCCAACTTCTCGTTGTTGATCTCGTCAGCCAGCGTCCTCATTGCACCGACAATCCTGCTCATCTGCTCTTGGTCTTCATAGACACATGCTGCTTCCCAGGAAACTGTCAAAAGAAAATAGGTTGTCTCTTTTGTCGTCATTGAGTCCCATTGCTCTTTGCTCATGCCTGTCGGCTTTTCACCATGTCCACCCTCATATCCTTCTTCAAAGGGCGCTATCCTTCCGTCACCTGCCAAGTCTTGGAACAGCTCTTGAGGAGTCGGTGACTCTACTCTGTCGGGGTTCCTGGTGCCTCACGACCATCTTGTCGTTTCTGCAGGATGTCTCTTTTTGCTTCTGAGCTCATCGATGGTGTCCTTCTTCTTTTCTTCTGCTTCAATCTCTTCTCCAGATCAAGCGCTCTCACCTCCTGACCGTTCCTGCTTGTACTCAATCCGGATCAGTCGATCGATGACCTTTGTGATTCTGTAGTTGTGCTCCTCGGAAATGTCATCCATCTTCTGATGTGTGAAGCGATTGCTGTCGCCAATGAAACTGGAAAGTTTCTTGGAGTCTTCATTGATGGCATGTCTCATCCCATCCATGTTGGTCAGCATAATGTTGTTCTCTGAAAACATCTGCGATAGACCAGCGTGGATCAACTCCTGAGTCTTCCTTCTTTCTGTTCGCAGGATGAGATTTGTGGTCGTTGTTTCTCATCAATTCTCTTCACAACCATCACCGTCATGATCATCATTGCTCCCAACAACACTGCGAGACATTCTGAATTCTGTGAAACTGTTGCCTTCATCCCTAGTACCACGGTCAGCATTGTCACTGTTGCAACAAGAGCGCCTTGTTTGTACAATGCCAGGTCCTCGTACCATCCAAACAGCTTGGTGAATTCAATTGTATTGTACCAAAGAGCTGCTGTCAGTACAATGATCACGCACGCAAAACTCAACTCCCATGACCAAGAGGGCAAAATCGTCCTTACGTCTTGCTCTGCTTTTGCTGGGAGGAACTGCTGCGCAAATGATAACATCCGTACTGCTTTCGCACTCACACCGCTGCCTGAGGATGTATTGGATGCTGAGGCTGTTGTGTTGGGGCTCTCAATGATCTCATCATCATCGAGCTCAATGGGCATCCTGTTGATTGTTGTTGCTTCCTCATGATCCTGAACTTTCTCCGGCTTGGGCTTTTCATCTGGGCTTTCAAGCTTTCGGCTTCTTGAAGTCTCTGGAAGACGTGGGTCTGGCCCAAGAGTCCACTTGTTTGAGTACAGCACATCGTTCAGGTATGTCAATCCTTTCCGATGTAAGGCCTTCGTCAATGCATCGGCCAACTGCTGTTCTGATGGGACCCACTTGCATTCAATCCCTTCTTGCAAACTCTGCCGGATAATGGCAGCTTCAAGAGACAACCTTCTGTCTGAGAGAAGCACTCGCTCCGACTTCATGCAATCATATAGGGGTCTGCAATCTGTGACCGTCACTCCAGGAATTCGATGTAGGTGCTCTTTGTATTGCTTCATGTCCAAATCACCATGCAAAATCTCCAGAACTGTAGCACGAAGCCGACTGAGGGCATCCAAAGCTTCCGAACAGGAATATGCTTCAGCACTTAATGTAGACCTCACCACACGTTGGATCTTCGAGGATGTCCAACGCACAAAGTGAACATCATGCACTGAAGTCCGATCCTTCATGATCTGTGGTGTGGAGATGCCCGACCAATATCCCTTCTGGCTCTTGTGTCCTGGTAGAATGTTGAATGACATTCCTGGTCTGTAGACCAACTCATCATCTTTGTGGTATTGCTTAACATCACGAACCAGCTTTGCTGCCTCCTTGAGACTGGAAATCTTCAGGTCCTTGATCTCACTGGCTATTTTGCTCACCTGAAAACCGATAGCATAGCCCATGATTCGTGCATACCACTGTAGTTGACCTAACAGTCCTCTGAAAGACTTCACCTCACTTGTGGTCAAAGATGCATTGTTGTCCTTGCCACGTTCCCTGCTGACCTTGTAGGTGCTCATGGTGTCGATGTATTCTTGTGCATGCACATGGATGGTTCCATCTTCCTCCTGGGTGTATGATCGTCCACAAAACTTCAATGTGCCGTCCGTCCATTGTCCCCACTCAACTTCCTTCTGCATCTTCTCCTGCATGGACTTGCACTCATCCGGAAACTTCTTTTCATTCCATGCGATGAAGACATCATCAACATGTAGTGCCAGGATTGCGATCAACTCTCGTGTTGTAGGGTCTCGAAGCACAAAACCCGCCAACTCAAATGTCAAACTTTCCCAGCCAAGTCGTCTGAGGATTCCCTTGATGGAATGGTACCATTGTCGTGCAGCATCATTCACACCATAAATTGACTTCTTGAGCTTTAACAATGAACCAGGTTGAACTCCAGGAATTTGAGCCTTTCCAAGGTTCTTTGGAGGTTCAAAATAGAGTTCTCTGTCGATCTTCAAGCCTTGAAGAACAGCACCACGCACAATGATCTGAACAAGCAGGTTTGAGCATGTTGGTGAATCTCGTCTGAGCGACTCATCGTATTCTTTGAAATCCTCGACCAACAACCCTGCATTTCAAGACCAGCTCCTCCTTCTCATTTGCTTCTCGCTTCTCATCATCTTTCTTTGTCCACACTCCTCTTGATGATATCACCTTCTCTGGAGTTTCTTTCTTGATCTGCTGACTTGGCTCTGGAGGAATGATTTCAATGGCATCAAACTTCTGCCATGTCCCGATCTCTCTCCACCGCCTTCTGCATCGCCTCCTCGATCTCTTCCTCCGTGAATTGAGAAAGTTGTGCCTTCATCTTCTGTGGGTTCAATTCCGTGCGTTTGTTGTGCTTGGTGTAGGTGTCCAATCTTTCGGCTAGGAAGGCAACACACATGGTCTCCTTCTCCTCAGGGGTCAAGATGCTCTGGGGGTCTTCTTGTCCACTTTCTGCCTTTTCTTCTACCACGGGTTGACTCGGGCACGTCATCGAGAAGTAGATCTCTCTTGAGAAATCAGGGAAGGCATACTTGGAGAGTCTTCAGGAGGAACAGGATGTTCCTCAATGTTCTGTTGATTTGAGCTCTCCAGCTTCTTCTTCTTCTTCCTTCTCTTCTTGCTTGCACTCTCATCAGGCTTCTTTGGGCGACCAAGACCTTTGATCCTCCGAGCTTCTTCATCATCATCGTCAGCAGCCTCTGTCGTCTCCTCAGTCTCTCGTTTCCTTTTCTCTTCTCTCTCAATCTTCCTCATAGCTCTGACTTCACGGGATTCATCACCACTGGAAGTACATTCATCTTGGTAGATGCTGCCATCTCGTCTGCTGCCTTGGGCGACTCCACATCGTTCTCATCTGGAGGTTCTGTAGGTTCATACTCATTCTCCTCTTCCAGATCGATGGGATCCTGCGGCTTTGAGAGGTCTAGGAAACCTTGTTGTCCATTCTTCGGTAGGAGACTTCCTTCATCCTCTAACATCAACTCTTGTTCTTCTGGAATGGCCTGGTTGTTGTCGGGTTTGAGAAAGCAAGGCACGACGAAGAGATGCGGAATGATTGGCTTTCACAAAAGCATGTTCACAATCTTGAAGTAGCTTCATCCGCTGTGCCATGGCAAAATGATCATCGTGATCCAACTTGGGAATTCCTCTGCTGTCACCCATGATCTCAGGTAAATTAGGCTGAAAACCCAAAACACACTGAGCTGGCGAAAACCCACGATGGCCTGCACACAGTTCACCACAGCAACTCTCGTCAATATGGCACCTTTGATCTCACTGTC
>CAXAMN010006669.1:511819-528511 GCA_963970005.1 Durusdinium trenchii
AGGGTTGTGCTGGACGAAATGCTACTTGTCAAAGTGCTACTGGTAGTCGTGGCCGTAGTTGTGGAATACGTAATGCTGGATGATGTGCTGCTAGTAGAAGTGATGCTGGTAGTGGTGGCTGAGCTAGAGCTTGTGGTCAAGGTTGTTGCGGAACTAGTGCTACTGGTGGAGGTTGTCCTGGTTGTAGAGGTAGTTGTGACCAGGAATCTCCATGTATCGTGCAAACAAATTCCAGCGGAATAACCCGAAAAGCCACCGTGAATCCAAAGTGACATACTGGTGACATCCCAAGCTGCAGCATGGTAATAACGAGCGACAGGCCCGTCTTGAACTGGGTTCGCGATCAAGTGCCAACCTTGGATTTGCTTAAGGATCAAGTCCCGACCTTGAACCTTCTGGGGAACCTTGAAAAAATACAGACATCTTCCCCAGAAGGGGATTTAACATAGGGAAAATTAAAAAATCACGTGATCCGCAAAGCAAGCAACTGTGGCTCAGGATATTGAACCTCCAAAGTTCCCCTTGGGCCACCCCAGTGGATCCACCCAAGCCACCATGAATCCAAATTGCTTGATTTCTGGGGTCCCAGGCTGCAACATGATATGCTCGCAGTCCTGGACCAGCTTGTGAGACGAAGCTCCAGTTTGAGACTTTGGTGTCAAAGGCCCACAACTCATTGCTCAAACCTGAGGGACTCAAAAAGCTCATGCGTACTCCACACAAATGGCACACTCTCACAGTGTCTGCTTGGCACGTCTCTATTTTCGTAAAACACGGGCTGGACATTGTGTGCAGCTACTCTCACTGTCACTGAATCCTGATGGTCGGTCTTACTCGCAGGTATATTACTCTGGGGCTCGGATTTAGTTTAAAAAAAAATGTGTTTTTTTCGATGTTTTTCGTGTTTCGTGGCAGGCGCATTACTTTGTGGACCTTGAAGTGCAGATTTCGTGGCAGGTGCGGGACTTTGTGGATGTTGAAGTGCAGTTTTCGTGGCAGGTACAGGACTTTGTGGATGTTGAAGTGCAGATTTCGTGGCAAGTGCAAGACTTTGTGGGCCTTGGAGTGCAGACTTCGTGGCAGGCGCAGTACTTTGTGGACCTTGAAGTGCAGATTTCGTGGCAGGTGCTAGATAGCTAGATAGATAGACAGATAGATAGATAGATAGATCGAGAGATAGATAGATAGATCGATAGACAAACAAACACAAACAAATAGATAGATAGATAGATAGATAGACGGATAGATGGATAGGTAGACAGATTTGGGAGCTGTCGTAGCTGGCAAAATACATTGTAATAGTGTAGGTGTCAGAGAAAATTTCTACCTATCACAACAGTTTGGTGCAGTTAGCAGAGAAACAGCAAAGAGAAAGAGACCTAGCACTGGAGGCGTATTTGCTTGGTTAGAAAGTTTTTGCACCGGGGAGTTCACCTTAAAATATTGATTTCGAGGCAGGCGCGGGTGTCGGAGATGAAGTGCAGATTTCGTGGCGTGGGGGGGTTGGGGGGGCCGCAGCGCCCCCCCCAGCAGCACACCAGATCCAAAGGTGAGCAGCTCGTGCTTGCTTGCTTGCTTGCTTCCTTCCTTCCTTCCTTGTTTGGTTTCTTCTCTGCACAGCGAACAGAAAAGCAAAAGAAAATAGAGAAAGGAGAACAGCTGCCAAAGAGAAAGAAAGAAAGAACAAAATAAAGAACAAAATATTGCTGTTATCAAAGGTGCTACAAAAGCCACAGAAGCCACGGAAGCCAAGAAAGCCAAAAGCCACAAAAGCCATAGAAGCCACGAAAGCCAGAAGCCACGGAAGCCACTAAAGCCAAGAAAGCATCAGCCACAGAAGCCACGAAAGCCAAAAGCCACAGAAGCCGCGCAAGTCACCAAAGCCAAAAGCCACGAAAGCCAAAAGCCACAGAAGCCAGAAGCCAGAAGCCACGAAAAAACAAAAAAACACTAAAAACACAAAACATTCCTAAATTAAATGGCTCTCCATTACTCTGCTACATGAAATGCGTTTTGAAAGCAATGATCAACCTGCGTTGACATCTTTCGACAATGATGGAATAATAGGTCAATAACACTGCCACACCGTCTAAATCCAAAGCTTCAGTTGTTCAAAGCAAAGAGCCATGACTGTCATATCCACCATGAACCCAAATGGCCGAATTTGTTTCGTCCCACGCAGCTGCATGATGAGCTCTCGCTGAAGGTCTGTTCTCAATTGGCTGGATTTCAGCCCAAGAACTGGACGAGCTTCGGTACGAAAACTTCCAAAGGTCA
Organism: Durusdinium trenchii; assembly: GCA_963970005.1. Classification (NCBI taxonomy): domain Eukaryota; class Dinophyceae; order Suessiales; family Symbiodiniaceae; genus Durusdinium; species Durusdinium trenchii. Next base: position 514,097 of record CAXAMN010006669.1, read on the forward strand.
TCCTGAAGATCGCTACCCAACCCTCCATGAAGCCACATGGCAGAACCGGCCGCATCCCACACAGCCACATGACTGCTCCTAGCCCTCGGAATGTCTCCAGGTCCACCGGCAAAGTGGCTCCAGCTCTGGTCCCAATATCTCCAGAGGTCGTTGAATAACGTCAAGCCATCAAAACCACCGTGAATCCACAACGACCGGCTGCTGGCATCCCAAACAGCCACATGGTCTCCACGTTTCGAAGGGGCGGGAGACGTTGGTGGCTGCAAGTCCCAGGCGCCCTTTTCGGCATCGTACGCCCACAGATCTGGCCTGAATGCGGCATTACTTCCGCCGTGAATCAGGAATCGCTGACCTGTAGCATCCCATGCAGCTACATGTCCCGAGCGCTCGGGTCCAGTATCATTAACTAGAATCCAAAAGGCAAGCGCTGAAGCGAGTCCATTGAGGAAGCACATCCTTTGCAGCGATGCCATGAAGCATCATTTGGATTCATTTGGAATTCTTGAGCCGTGAAACAATCTTCAAAGAAAGGAATGTGTGTGTGAACAGCGGTAATCTGTGTACTCTTATTATCATGTAGAGTCAATGACAGCAGCAATCAAATCTAGCCAAATCATTCTGACAGCAGGACGCCTGTTCCAGGCGAACGGACGCTGCGGAGCTCTAAGGAGCTGCATCCTGGTGGCGCGGAGCTGCGGACGTGGAGTTGGTCATTCATCCTCTCCAGATTGAGCTGGTTGAAACCAATCATGAGTGGGGAGCTGGAGTTCATTACCGGTTGAAACGTAGAGCTATGTAGAGCTGGAATCAAATCCAGAGTCTTACCCCCATTCATGAGAATGGCTCGAGCCCTTGGCGCCGCCTTCATGAACAGGTGACCAACTTCGGATCCACACCAGTCAACGGGTCTTGATATGGTCCTTGATGCCTCGAACGGATCAGAGATGTGACCGTGAAATTGAAATGATCGGATCTCGGCTCCGACCGAGAAGTCAATTCTACGTTCCCGATGTTTGCCCAATTGCACCTGGAAAGCCAATTCCCAGCAATGGATCATGACAGGTGCTCGGGCTTTGTTCATTTGGGTCTCTCATCTCGAGCTATGCACTGCTCACCGTGCCTGAGCATCGGTGCCAGAGCATCCTAGCCGCGTCGAACGCAGTTCCGCACGACTTTCTCAACCTCGGAAGCGATAGAGTCTCCCTTGTGACTAAAGCGCTGAAGCCCATATGGCATAAGCCCTGCTCACATGACAAAGTCAGAATATATATTATATATATATATACAACATTAGACACTCTAGGTTTAAAGCGCAAAAAATGCAAAAAAGGAAAACAAACAACACATAATTGAGCTTGTTCAGCGTATCAATGCTTAGCGCGAGTGTCCAATCTGATTTTAGCAAGCATGTACAGAATATGTCAATGCTGTCCTGCCAGTGAAAAAATAATCCAAACCTGGGATGTGGACATCGCTCGGCAATTCGCAAAAAACCTTTGTCTCCAAACCGGTGGGGTCTGATGAACATGTACTTTGCCAAGTTCATGATGCTAGAAACTGAGACTCTCTCGTGGCCGTGGCAACATTCGTTGCACACAGGGGCCACCACGAAAAGGAAGGTAACTTGGGCCGCTGCAAGCCAAACAACCATCAAGAATCAATTAAATTAAGAATCATCTTCGTGCGCACTTGTTACGGCGCTATCTGGCCCTGAGGGCAAAGCCTGCAAGACTTGCATGCCTGGCATGTGATCATGCCTTTCGCTGAGGCACTGCTGGCAAGTGCAATGCCTACCGCGTGCTGGTGTGGGTAGGGCTGATGTGTTTATGACTTCCTTGGCCGGAACGACACGCCTGGAATGGAGGAACTGGGACCAACGAGGCAACCAGTCTGCCTCTGCTGGTGTTCTGGCCAATTTAAATTCTGCTCCTATGGTATCATGTGCTGCGCCCAGAATTGTCAGCTCTCTGTCCACTTTTTGCACCCTTGCTTCTTCCACCTTCTTGGCTGCATTGCCTTCTTGCACTTGAGAAAAATCCGGTTGGAGACGTTCGTTGTATTGCTGCACACTTGAAGCAAACTCTGCTTCTCCAGCGGCAGGCTCTGCCACAAAAAGCATGGGAGCGGGCTCTTGAACTCGTCGATGTGCCTCTTGTGCATTTCTTCTCTCAACCTTTCTCCCAGCGTTTGCTTCTTCGATACGGGCAGCAAGCTTTTCTCTTAGACATTTGTTTTCTTGCTCTGCACTTGCCACAGCATTTTGTGCTGCACCAGCAGCCCGTTCTGCTTCAGCGAGCCTGTCAGTCAGCTCTTCCACTCTTCGATTTGCATCTTGTACATTCATATTCATTTCCTCAACTTCTCTCACTGCGTTGGTTCTTGCTTCTTGGAGATGAGAAAGTTCTTCTTTTAGTACTGTTTTTTCTTGCTCTGCGCTTGCCGTAGCATTCTTTCCCGCCTGTTCAGCAAGGAGCATAAGAGAAAGCTCTTCTGCTCGTCGATTGGCGTTTTGTGCATTCGATTCTTCAAACATTCTTGCTGCATTGGCTTCTTTCAACCGAGCAGTAAACTCTGCTCTAAGACACTGGTTTTCCTCCTTCGCACATACAGCAGCATACTGCGCCGTATCAGCAGCACGCTCTGCTGCGAGAAGCATGTTGGTCAGCCTTGCCACTTGAGCTCTGCAAAATACGTATGATTAAACCCCTATGTCGCATAACGTTCTTACGCTCCTGCTTACGCCTTTCTTACGCGACCACAATGTGAGCTTACGCGCCACGGATGTTGAAGAAGACCTTACGCAGATCTTGCGCATCTGCATTTTCACAGATGAGAACCATACTCCAAAGGGAAATGCTTACGCGAAGGCTCCTGTTTGCAGGTGAGCGGGCGACAAACACATGATCACTAAGACTCCGAAGCAGAGGAAGCAAAGGATCACTAGCATCTACTTACTGGCTGCTGTAGGCAAATGAAAAGTTGGCTTACGCGAACCTTACGCGGAGCTTACGCGAACCTGAAACACAGTGCGCACAAATGTCAGTTCCCAAGGGTTTCAAAGCTCTCATGGTCCATACAGTTCCTTTCTTGACAAGTGTGTGCTAAGAATCTACTAATGAAAACACAACCATATGGCAAGCTTACGCAACATGCATGTCTCACAACTCCCTTACGCAACCTTACGCTCTTCAGGTTTTTGCTTACGCCCAAGTTCCATATGACAAGGCCTTTACTTAGTTCATCTTGGGAGGTTTCTTGCGGTGCTCACTTGTTGGTTGGCCTCTTGCGCATTCGCGTCCTCGACCCTTTTGGCTGCATCGGGCATAGCGGCAGTCTCGATGGTTGACGTTCGAAGGGCTATTTGTCCATGGTCCGGAGGCGCTCCACGCTTGGATTTGTCTTCTGTGCTGAGCAACTCTTCCAGCTCTGCTGCCAGCCTTTGCAACTTTGCTTGCTCCGCTCCTCTTGCTGCATTGGCTTCTTCCAACCGAGCAGTGAACTCTGCTCTAAGGCACTGGTTTTCCTGCTTCGCACATGCAGCAGCATACTGCGCAGCGCCAGCGGCACGTTCAGCAGCTGTGAGCATACTTTTGAGGTCTTGAATCCTGGGCCAGGCCTGTGCTTCGGTCACGTCTTTGATAATTTGGGCAGCTCTCAGGGCTGCTTGCTCTCTCTCAAGCTGGTCTTGAAGCCGGGCCATCCCTAACGAAATCGAAGCAACATGCAAATGATCAACTTGAAGCTTTTGGGTCATGGGGTCGCATCAAATACTATAATTCAATCTTAATATAACTATATAACTAACTATATAACTACTGAAGCTATAGAATATCAGCAGAATGCCAGGATCTGACATCGACAAACGACAGAACGCAGGACCAAGTGGCCTTTTCGAAGGTTCTCCACTTCCCTTTTCAGGCGGCACGTCTCCTCCTGAGCCCTTTGCAGTTCCTTCCGGGTCTTGCCCAGAAACGGCTCGTGCCAGCGCCAATGCCACGGGGCAGCGTGATGATCGTGATGTGCGGAAGACCTGTCCGGGACCAAGAACCTGATCACAGCTGGAGTAGTGAAGTAGACTCTAAACATGACAGTAGTTTGGTGGATCAATGAAACTTTGGGTGGGGCATTCACTCGAGAGTCCAGGAAGAATATGGTTGACACTCTTCCAATTCAGCTGATGGAAAATGATATTCAACTATAGGACATGACATTCCCCATCTGCAAACATCTGCAAGAAGTCTTCTTTCAACAGTCAGACTTGAGATTTCATTGAGAGAATTCTATTTCGGGACTTGAGACTTAAAGATATCAGATTGATTGAAATATCTTAAGAGATGGTGTATCAGAACTTTGGATTCCTTCAGACAAATTCAATCATCCCTTGATTTCTCCATCCCAGCAGCTCAAGGATGAGCGGTGCATCTTGCACCGGCTCTCGGTCAGGGGCCATGGCTGACATGGCTCAACTCAGGTGCAAGGTTCTCCAAGTCCTCGTGTCAGAAAAACATGTCTGAGATGATGAAGCCGAGGCATTTATTTCCTGAGCCTGGGTGAAGGTGAAGATAGCTGTTTCTCTTGAGTGATAAGTTTGGCAGTTGAGTGCTTCTCTGCCTGTGTTGTCCATGTGGTGTGAAAATCTCTCATTTTGCGTGGCCCCGAGCCCAGTCAGGAGACAAGATGCTGCATATGCTGCGGGCCCCGTTGGAGGGATCGAAGAATCTGGGTACTTCTTTTCGTTGGGAGCGGTGGAGGTGGGATCCGCGTTGGATCCTGGTTCTGTACATCTTCCGTTTGCCGCAAAAAACACCTCTGTAGCCTGTAGCCCAAGAATGCGAAGGGGGAAACAATAGACAAGTGTGGTCTCCAAGGATACTCATCAGAAATAAGGCGAAATGGGTTGCTCCTCTTTCCTCTCTGTGCGATCTTCCTCTTCCACTTCATGGCCCGTACCTCGGGCCACCGTGCGATCTGGACACCGCCAACCTCGCACTCCGCTGTCCGCGGACGACCGGACAGGGGTCTGACGATGTCCGGAAACGAATGAAATGCACCCCATTGAAAAAGCACACCATTGTGGAACGTCCTCTTCATATGGGTAACGGTAACTAATCAAGAGTCTACCTTACCAGGGTTGGTCGCAGGGGCGGAACCACATGGAGCTGGGGATGTGACGCACCACATCGTCGGAGCAGAACGACGGAGAGAGAGTCGAGTGACGGCAGGTCTTGCCGTGTTGGGGGCCTTCGTCGGTGCGGGTCGGTAGTAATTAGTCCACTGACGGGCGGCCGCTTGTTTGTCCACTGCCAAGGACTGGACAAGATTGTCAAGTCATCTCCTTGTTACATGATTTTCTACATTCAACGTCAAGGACCACGGACGAAAGAATGATCCGTTCTAGGAGTCCCCAGAGGTACAGTGAAGATGATCATGCTCATGTTAAATCAGCTTCGCCAACTTGGAGTGCCCTCCGGAGGCAACATGGATGGTCGTAGACAGGCAATGATCACAGCAAGCGCGTCTGTTCAAGGTTTGCCAGGGGCAAATATTTCTGCCTATCATGGGTAAAGGCGCCTTCACTCATCAGGAAAACACTTGATGCTTCACTTTGGGATGTTTTTAGTGTGCTATGTTTGGTTTCATTATGCATATAATCCGCCGGTTTAGCATGGTTTAGCACTCGACCTCCGTCGAATGCGTTATATCGTCTTTTTTGGTACAGAAACCTAGAGTCTCAAACCCTCATCTTCCCAACCGCAAAGACCGGTGGCCTCAATAATTTGAAGTCTTTCTTGAACGGAGGGATGCCTATAGCAGTCAGGCCATTTCCACATCAAGAGGCAAATCAAAAGGGTTCTACCTGGACCATCCTGTCTGGGTGTCCTGTCTGGAGATCCCGGATAGTAGTGCAGAGTAGTCCATTGGACGCCCAAACAGGATGGTCCTGGTATAGGAGGTATGATCTGACAACTAACCCTAAACTGGTCTCCAGTCCTCAGCGCCCAGCCTTGACTTCGGCTCTTCGCCACGTGACGGTGAGCGCCGGCGAGGAACTTCGCCCACGTCATGTGCCTCGACTCGAGTCCAATTGATATGACTTGGTCGATGACTGGGTGGGTTTGGAGGATTTCAATTCGTGTTTACTTGGTTTTCGTGTCGCCGGTTCTGCCTCTGCGTGCAGCAAAGCTCCAACGAAATATACATCCATCATCCATGATCCATCCAAAGGCTAAAAATGCAAGATCGTCGAATTTGGCTTGGGACGGGAGACGGGTTCTGGGAGAAGCCAGGCCAACTACTAATCCATTACATCTCAAACAGCCCACCGGTACAGCTAAAACCTGAGACTTGACCAGACCGTCACTGGAAGGTGTTGTTGTCCCATACTGGCCTACTGATGCCTAGTGATGCCTACTGGCCGTTGTCTGTAAACAACGTGTAAACAACTGTCAAACCACATCTCCTCTGCCAGATTTCATCTCAATGAGAAACCTTTTTGTCCCTCCGCGCCATGCAGATTTGACAACATGGGCCAACTTGCCACACGAGACGCTCTCTCCTTAGGTCACTTTGTGACACTACCGCCCGCTTTTTGGACGGTGAGGAGCCATGGCAGCCATGGCCAGCGACGTCGCCCTTTTTCTGCGACGGCGCCAACGACTACGAGCTGGTAGCAAAGTCCCATTTTCCCGATCAGAAATTCCGTAGAATTATCAAACTCATTCAACCATGCCTGGTTTCTTCTCAACGTCCTATCACCACAGAACACCCAAGCTCCAATCGTGTTGGGCATCAACGAGCCGAGCCGGGAACATGGGACGGTGCCGGCATCAGATTCAGGAGTCCATACCATTTGGCAGGGCAACTCGGGATCACACGCAATTCAATGAAGAAGAAAGTGTCACACTGTCATGAAGACTTCGCACTTCTGCCGAGTCCAAGTTTCTGTGCCAAACATTCACATGCACGAGGAAGCGCTCCTCATGCTAATTCGCGGGCGCAGTGGCAGCATGTGCAAAGTGCCTCTGGTGTGGGCAGGACCGACGTGCTGGCCACTGGAACGACTGCCCGCCTGGAATGCAATCGGCTTCGGAAAGAAAAAACACCATCACTTTCTGGCCGCGACCGCGACGGTGACGCAGCTTCATCTGCAACCACCTCTGCTGATCTCAACAAGCTTTGCAGCCCACCCCTTTGGTATCTTGCTCCTGGTGCAATCCCCTCTGCAACCCTTTTGGCTGCATTGTCTTCCGCTAATCGAGCAGCAAGCTCCTCCTTCAACTGCTGATTCTCTTGCTCTGCCCGCGCAGCGGCCACCTGTGCTGCTTGAGCCGCACGTTCCGCTTCAGTGAGCATGGCCTTGAAGGCCACTTCTGCTCGCAACTCAGCCTGGACACTTGCTTGTTGGAGCGCCGACTCAATGGCCTTTTCGTGAAGCACTCGTGACTCCATCATGTCCATCTCGAGGCGCAGCGCATGCTGTTGCAAGCTGGCATTGTCCTCCCGTGCCTGTTGCAGTTCTTTGGCCAACTCTGCTTCTGCCAAGTGCAAGGCCTGTTCAAGCTCTGCACGGGTAGCAAGCTCTTCTTTGAGGTGCTGGTTTTCTTGCTTGGCACTGGATGCGGCTAACTGTGCTGCTCTAGCAAGGCGCTCCGCCGTCAGCGTGCGAGTCAGCTCTGAGACCCTTTGATTTCCATCTTGCGCAGTTGCTCCATCAGCATCTTGCGAAGGAGGGTGACGGCTACCATTGTCACGGCTATGGCTACCACTAGCACCGCTACCACTATCACGGCAACCACCGTCTTCTTTGAGTCGTTGAACTTCTCGCTCTGCACTTGCAGCAGCCAACTGTGCATCGGCAGCTGCCTGCTCTGCTGCGGTGAGCTTGTCTTGCAACTCTGTAATCCTAGGAAAGGCCCGGCTGGTGATGAGATCAAGCTCGACCTTTGTCAATTTATGTGCCTCTTGTTCCTTCTCGAGCTGTTCTCGAAGCTCAGCCAGGCACAGTTCCAGGCGCTCCACGTCTTGCTGATGGCTGACGTTTTTCCTCCGAGCAGTCACGAGTTCCTTCCTTGTCTTTCCCAGAAGTGGCTCATGAAGCCGCCAATGCCACGGGGGGTGATGATTGGGCTCGTCAGACTGACGGCCATCAAGGTCTCCAACGGTGGCCGACATCAGGGAGTGGGCTGAAACTCTGTGAAACCGTTGCCCTTAAAAAAAGTGTTCCATCTTTTTTAGAGCTCTTTTTGACGGCCCCCATCAAACAGCAGGAAACTCACAGGTTAAGCAAATCAGATTCCTCTGAAGGGGTGGTGAGGTTCCAGGGTGTCTATCTTGTACGTAGATTGATGGTGTGGAACTCAAGATGAACTAAGTGCTCCATTGGAAGTAATGTTGCAGGCCTTAGACTTTGAGACCAAATGACTACCGTAGCCGCTTGCACACGTCACGTCCCAACAAAAAGAAGAAACGCAGCAAAGGCACAGAAACCGCTCCGGTGACCTCTGGTAAGCCGCTCCTCTAGTCTGACCATGTCCTCCAGTCCGGAGCGAGCTAGGGACCTGGGCACTGACATCCTCAGTGACTGAGCGAATGGTGCAGGCCTGGTGCAGAACGCCTCCGGTCACCCCCTTGCCCCGTGGTCTTTGTCTCAGGCCCCTGCCGGTCACGGCGAACCCGAGGCCGGCGATCCGTGACCGGTCCCCAAGAGCGACCACGAGGCTTGACGATGCGGCTGTGGACCGGATCAACGGAGAAATGCCGTCGAAACGTCGATGTCTGGCTATCTCATGACTATGACGTCTGCATGTTCATCTATTTTCTATGTTTAATGAGTCTCATGACCTGTGACCTTTCAATAGCTTTGAAACAGGAGTCAAGGTGCGATGATGTTACGATGATCTTAAGCTTGATCTGCGTCTTTCGGCAGCGTGCGTGGTGACATGGTGAGAGGTGACTAACGCCTCAATGGAAACAGTCTCTCTCTCGAGAGAACATGCAAATCAGAAGTCCTTGGACCCAAATCCAGGGATATCCAGAACAACACCAACACCTGGTGATCTGGCCCAACATGCTTGTTTCCACCCAAAGGAACCGTTTTTCGTACCCAAGTTGCCAAGTGAAGAGGGACAAAGCACCGCCTGTCCACATCGCTAGAATAGTCACATCCCTAGACCCACTCCGGACCGGATCTGAATCTGAATAAGATCAAATCACACCAGGAAAAAGACACAAAAGTAGATCCAAATCCCCTACCAACATATCTTGACACACGGGAAATCACCATCTGGACTAGCATCTGGTCACGTCATGTGTTACTCTTTTCGGCTCTATGGAGCCATGCAAATCATGCCGTCGGCCATCTACTCACTCCCCTCTCTTTCGGCTCCCAGCGGATCTCCCGTGCCGCCAGCAGATCCTCCAGTGCTTTCGGCCCTGCGCAGCTCACGCAGCGGCCACTCACAAAGAGCCTTCGGTGGCTGTCGTTCAACATGGACCTTTTCCAACACGACGTCCGGACGACTGGCATATGACTCCCAATCAGTTGGGGTGGTTGACCTGGTGTCAATCAATGTATATGCCAAGGAGTGTCTGGGAATGGAACAAAATTAGTATGCCCTGCATGCATGCATGTTGAACTACAATGTCTTCTGTATTTGTTCTCACAAGATGTAGCTCAACATCTTGCGTGTCCAGTTCCAAACTCTTCAAAATGCTTGCAATCGTTATATTAAACCATATATATACAATGTATGGGTTCATACCAACTCACACACACACATATATATATATACATTATATACAATTGATGTACAGACTCATATATCATTGGTGATGACCGATGTCCATGGAAGGTTCCTATGGCAAGGTGCTTTGAGGTCCAGTTCATCCGTCCACCCCGCCCAGCTCCCGACCAGTCGCCCAACAGCCTCGACTTCGCCCAGTTGAGCCCCGTCGGAGCGAATCGGCCGTAGCTGAACATCAAATGGCTCAGTCTCTGAAGTTCGCTGAACATAGCTGAACTCTTGACTTCAAGTCCTGAACTGACTCCGTGAGAGTCATCTTTGACAGGGAGAAGCTCATTAAGCCTTCGAAGATGTATCATGATGAATTTGTCAATCTACTTGCTGCATGTGGGGGCAACCGGGAAGTGTGCTCCTGTTCAATTGCCAGACCAAGTTCACTGCTCACAGCCGACCTTTCGATTTTTCCCCAGCCGACCTCACATGAACCGAAACGCCCCGGGGTGAACCGCTCCGATCGGTCGCGCCTGTGCCGATGCAGGCAATTGTTCGCATGCTCTGCGATGTCTTGTTGGTAAGTCTCCATGCTCTGGTAGACCATGTCACTCACCACGGGGTGTCCGACCTCATGGTGAACGGAGAGAAGACAAGCATGACGCCGTGAAAGAGGCCTGACTCATCTCATCGCATCTTGGAATCTCTGCCAAAAAGAGCTGGGTGGTCCATGTTTGTGACATATTGAACGAGAATCTGGTGGTTTCAGAAGCAGTCCGACCCAGTGCCTTTTCACCGAGCCCCTTTTCGGAGGCAACGGCGTTTCAGCACCTCATGCAGGTCGGTGTTTTTGGTGGCCCCTGGTAGGTGAATCATGCAGTTTGTGGGAATGGTTCTGAGTGGGAATATACAGTAACAATCAGTTAGGGATTTTTCAGTACGTGTTTGTTTGTTTTAATCACTGTCTTGAGTCTTGAGCGTATTCTATCTGCAAGTTTTTCTATCTGCTAGCTGTCTACTATATATCCAAAAACAAAACATCTATCTCCCATGCCGAGAGGCGTGCGCCAAGTGGCTACCTGGGCGGTGCAGCTATACATGAAACACGTTTGAAAAAAGAAAACAGCAGGCGGGATCGGGCCAGGTATGGAATCAGTTGGAGCAATTGTCCGTTCAACCTTCGCACAAAGCAAGAACAACTGAGCTGAGCTTCAATTTTTCACTAGGAGCCCTGGCTGTAGGAGGGCATACTCAGGTTCCAATAACTACTTAGTTGTTTAGTCCAGAAGTGATATGCAAAAAGAGCTGAAATATTATCCAGGGCGATCGGCGATCGACGTCGACCGACTTGGAGGACCCTATCTATCTATCTAGATCTATCTATATATCGATATCTAATCTAACCTATCTATCTGCAGTAATCTATCTAATTTATCCTATCTATCCTAGATCTTCTATCTATCCTATCCTACCCTATCCTATATCTATCTATATCAAGCGCCATGTGGATAAAGTCCTATCTATCTATATCATGCGCCATGCGGACAAAGTTTCAATATGTTTCAATGGTTTGTGCGGAAGGAACTGCCAATCGAAAGCACGACAAGTCATGAGGCGGGACACCTCTTCAGCACCACAGGTTCACCGGTTGCATTCGTGGGCGCCCCCTGGGCACCACACGTACCGCTCCAGGAATCCAAGCCCCGTGGCTCTGCCCTTCCACTTAGCTGGGCAATGTCAGGCACAGGATTTCCTCTTCCTTCTCCGTTTGACCCATCCCCGGGCCAATTAGTGGATGATGCTCCCGTCCAGGAGGCGTGGCCTTTCGACCGGTGTCCTGTCTTTCGTCCCACAGAAACGTTCCAAGAGACGGATCTGGTGCTTTCGACCCGTTCCCAGTCCTTATGGACGTTGGGCACTCCGCATCTCGACGTTGCCATGGGAACCCTGGTGGAAGATCCAAAAGATTTTCATTAAACAAAAACATAGCATAGGGTATCTGGCCAGGGTTAGGATGTCTGACTGGAAGCAACAGAAGCTTGAAAACTGAAAATTTAAAATGCAAGCAGCACGTCATGACGCGTCATTGACATTGCAAATCTTTTAACTTTCGAGCGGGCTCGGGATCTTCCCTCAGGTGGTGCTTGGAGGATCTCCAAACTCATTCACAAGTTGGTGACAACCTCTGACATCTCTGATGTTGATGTTGTTTTAAGGTCTTGCTTCATGACATACAACTCCGGGACCCTAGGGCTGAAACCTCATGACTTAGCCGCATGAATTTTGAGGTACTTTTCACAACTCCTTTGTCATTTCAGCACTGTATCTAATACAGTAATAGTGAAGGCTTGACTATTTCAATGCTCAAGAATGTCGTGAGAAAACTATAGAAAACTACCTTTGGGACCGTGGAATTTGTGTCCCTTCCTCCACGATCGCAACCAAACCAAGGCAGGCAGCAATCGCCGTACCCCCGAACCACGTGAAAAGAACTCTCTCCGGTCACACAACAAAGAAATATACAAGGAGAACTCGTAGAGCATAGCTATGCGAGGCCGTAGCTCTTGTAGCTCTCTCTTGTAGAACTCGTTTCTGCTAGACACAGAACCCGCAAAAGTCTTTGTGCAGACGACGCGTCGAAGCTCAGCATAGCTCAAGCCTCGGTAAGAGCGGCTGGCAGACGTGCCATGTGAATGTGCAAGCCACGGCCACCGCTATAGTTTTTTGAACACCAACGGTTAAAGCATCCCTGTACCAGGTGCCACCCGTGATTGGCCAAACAATAACATCTAGCCTTAGGCGAATGGACTGTGAGAGTTGCGGCGAAGCGAGCTCCAGAGGCCGCACGGAGGCACGAGCGTGCCAATCGCTCATCTCTGATGTCTGCCAGGACGCTTTCTTCATATTTAGCATGTCAAACATGACAGAGCTACAAGAGACAAAGGAACTGAAGACCTAGACTATAGTAACTAGTGACTTGCTCCAGTCTAGTCATTCTAAGGTCATTCACAAAAATGATCTAACTAGTATATCATATCTATAACATTCTATAACTAAACTCCCATACAAGCAAAAAGTTCGCGAGCAACTCATCTCTCCAGGCAGCTGTTCAACCGTGGGTGTTGCAGGTGCCGCGTCTGCAGCACCAGTGTCCGTGCCCCACGCCCACGGGCGGACGCGAGGCTCGGAGAGGGGCCGTACCAGAAGAGGCGTGCGGAGATCTGGCGTGTTGGAGATCTGAGCGATATGCCGGGGATTTGGGTTGACCACCCCAAATGAACAGACTAGAAGATCTAGAATCTAGAAGGAACATGAACAACTGGGGGCTCCATGGTTTTGGGCTCCATCGTTTTTGGGGCTCCATGGAAAGTATGATTTGGAGCATCACACTTGGCAGAAACTAGGGGCGGAGCCAGTCATGGAGTAACGTGCACGGAAGAATCCGTGATCTATAGGCTCTAGGATATTTCGTTCTATAATTTGTGCATTGGCATCGGCTTCAGCGGCAAGACAAGACGACCAACGCCCCGCGAGGGTTGGTCCTCATGGGCTCCCCAAGGAGCTCCCCGTTCGGAACCGCACATCGCTTGCCTCGCCTGGCTCTTGGTCAGCCAGCCATGGCAAAGTACTTGATACTCACGAACCACACGGCCCGCGTGCAAGTCCACCTGAGGCGCGGAAGCCGAACCCAGGGGAACCCGCTCTGAGAAGGTGAATTTGACGCATGCCAAGGCATTCCATCAAAACCAGCCATTCTGGTGAAACCACCACCTCCCCCTTGAAAAAAGGGGCCTACGGATGTCTACGGTCTACGTCATCTAACATATTCTATATCCAAGGAAGGGTCTACTACTATCTACTACTCAAGTGAGCTTTCTTGCATGGCCCAGATTGCCCCGGCCTGGAGCTCATAGAAGGCCACATAGCTCTTGGCCAGCACTACCAGGCCACTGCTGGGCACATCCAAGCGATGCCTTCGGCGTCCCGCAAGAGTCTCGTATAGTCTCGTGCCGGCTCAGTCGCTAAGGGCTCCAAAAAGACAAACTCAGTTGTAAGGAAATCCTGTCTTGATCTTTCTTGGGATCTGATTGGATGATTCTTAATGGAAACATCCTTGAACGCCCCGATAATAAATTGACAGCATTTCAGAAAAGAACGGATTTCAGGGCCCCAAACTCTTGTCATCAGCGGTATCTAGGTGGGAGCGCCTCAAATTTCTGAGTTCCCTTGCTTCCTGCTGCTTCCTGCTTCGTAAAAAGCCACACGAGGGCCTGATCTTCCCCAAAGGAACGATGTGCATCGCTAAAGGGACCATCTAAGAATCTATATCCGCCGACCCCGGCCTATAGCCAAAGCCTAGGCGGGGAGGCGCCTGGGACACCGCAGGGTGAAGCAGTTGGCCAAGCCTAGCAGAACCCTTCCAAGCACTTCCAAAGGCCTGTCCGAGGCCTCGCCAGCTGGCAGGCCTGCTGCGGCCTCTCTGTGGCCTGTCCAAGGCCTGCCTCCTCTCTCGGCAGCTGGCAGGCCTGTTGCGGCCTCTCTGTGGCCCGTCCGAAGCCTGCCTCCTCTCTTCTTATGGGCTTCCGAAGGCGACGTTAGGCATTTTGGACCGCCTTCAAACGCTCCTCGGCAGCTGGCAGGCCTGTTGCGGCCTCTCTGTGGCCTGTCCGAAGCCTGCCTC